>JALBCR010002406.1:0-75580 GCA_030710515.1 Abscondita cerata | reverse complement strand
TCGTGTACTTCGTTCCAGTTGTTACGTAGCCCAACGCTGGAGCTGATAGGGATAACGAACGTAAAGTCAGATAAGTAGATTGGAAAACGCCTTAAGCCGGCTAAAAAGACCCTCTACGCGATGACGTCGTTTTTTTAAATTTCCTACGAAAACGGCTTTAAAACGGCCGGAACGCGAAAAAATCGCAATTTCCGATTTTGATTTGGTTTTTCGCCATTTACGGCTTTCGTTTCGAAGATATTTTCAAATTTATCGCTGCCCTTAGTAGATTTCATCGTTTCAAGTGAGAATTTAAAAAAAACCGCGTCTCAATCTAACGCCCTCGAGAGTTACGAGGGTTTTGGAAAATTTTTGAACTAATTTCTCGCCTAAACGGCCGGCGATTTTTAAAAATTTTTTGGCGTCCGATAGAAATCAAAAGACGGACTTGCGATGAATTTTGTTTGGTAAGCGTGGGATGTCGGGGAGGTGATGTGACACCCCAAAAGCAAAAAAGTTCCACCCCTAACTTTAAGGGCTTATAACTCGGAAATTAAAAGACATATCGAAAAAGCGCTCAGCCTAGGCCACAACTTACAGTTTTCTCCTTAAAATGGCACTTAAATGAAGAAAGATGTGGCTTTTATCATACGGCCGTAGGAGGTACTCAAACTTTTGGATAAATTTCAAAATTTGGTTTGAAATTCGTAGATAAATCGTTAAAGGCTTATATCTTTTAAACCGTAAGAGATAGAGAAAAAATAACAGGACGTTTTGAAATTTTTAAACTTAACAAAGTATAAGATGGAAAAAAATTTTCGAAAAGTCCATACGGTCCGATTTATAATGAAAAATCAAAGTATTAACGAACAATTTTGAGATTTCAAGTCTATACGAAAATCGACCTTTTTTCAAATTCGTCTCACATTAGAACGGCTAAAGATATTTTTGTTTGGAAAAAGTTTCGAGTTTACGAAAGATGTGTCTTTATTTTTCGATTTAGATTTTTTTGTACGAGGGCATCTTCGAGGTTAAAAAAATGTTAAAATAGTCAAAAAATTTCAAAGAAATTGAACCGTAATTTAACCACAACTCGCTTATTTACGGACAGATTTTCAAAATTCAAAAGCATCGTACGCGGATAGAGAAATAAAAATTTTTGGCCGTTTCAGTTTTTTTGACCTCGCGTGTTTTAAAAGTTATAAGCGAAAAACATTTCCGACAAAATTTCATTCGAAAACTAAAACGGCCATAATTTCTAAATTATAACAGATAAAAAAAATTTATTTAAGAAAAACGTTCCTTTATGACCCTATCACATAATGTTTAATAAAATTTATCGTTTTAAAAAAAATTTCAATCAATTTTACACTGATTGCATAGAAATACTGCTATTTTTTTTACATATTTATAACTTCGGAACCGTATTACGTAAAAACATGAATAAAAAAAACATAAGATTTGTAATTTTGCAAATTTTCGAATGGCATAATCTAAACAATAAAGTTTCCTTTGTTAATAACATTTTACGCGCGACCTCGACATGTACCCGCGTGCTTTTCAATATCATAATGCAACCCGTTGCTCAAAATATTTGCGTCGTAGAATGAATGAACAGGTTTTTACAGTCGCCTATGCAATCGTCCAATTAAATACTGTTTGAAACTATTTTTATTCTAGATTTACTTAGATTTACCTAGATCCCAGAATAAAATGTGTTCTACATGATTTACTTAATAGATTTGCACTCGATTAAATGAATAAATGCTATTCAATTTAAATTACAATTTCTTTTTCAAACAAACGTTGTTTTCAATTATGCGTAAAGTGATTACATGGGTATGGATAATGTGCGTTACATACTGTTCTTTTTGTATTAAAAGATGTTCTCTTTATATTTGTAAATGTATTATAATGCGTTCATTTAATGCTTTAATTTGTATTTTTAAGTATAAAAAATGCATTTAGTGTGTTTCATCGTTAAAATTAAAAAAAGATTATTTGGAGTATTTTTCACTTTATAAAAATGAAAAAATAAATTATACTCTCTTTATGATGGGCAATTTTTTCTTGAAGATAGAAAAAGATTCTTACTTTATCTTTTGAACTTTTGTTTTTAATACCAAAGGGGGTTTTTCTTTTCCACTCATTGATTCTATCACTTTTGTTTCGTGTGTTTGCATTTTTAAGAATGGGCAATATTTTTTAAGTAAGAAATGGTGGCTTACTTATTTTTGAGATTTTGGTTTTAATGATGAAAAGGTTTTTCCTTTTTCACTCATTGATTCTGCACTTATGTTTCGTATACTGTTTTTATATTTGCACTAAATTTTTTCTTTTACTGCAGTTTTCATTTTATTTGTTTTTTCTTAATTTTTCTTAATAATGAGTCTTAAATGCTTATAGGTTATCCTTTTTTTGGTTCATTTGAAAAGTTACAAAAAGATTTTCTCTTATATTTTGTAAATGTATTATAATGCTTTTTTCATTTTATGCTCTAATTTGTAATCTTTAAGTATAAAGAAATGCATTTGGTGTTTTTATGGTTAAAATTCTTAAAAAAATTATTTGTAGTATTTTTCACTTTATATAAATGGAAAAAAATAAGTTATACTTTTTATGATGGGCAATTTTTTTCTTGAAGATAGAAAAAGAATCTTACTTTATCTTTTGAGGTTTTGTTTTAATACCAAAAGGGGTTTTTCTTTTCACTCTTTGATTCTGCACTTTTGTTTCGTATATTGCATTTTTAAGAATGGACAATTTTTTAAGGTTAGAAATGGTGGCTTATTTTTGTTTTTAATATGAAAAAGGGGTTTTCACTCATTGATTCTGCACTTATGTTTCGTATACTTATTTTTATATTTGCACTAAATTATTTACTTTTACTACAGTTTTTCATTTTATTTGTTTTCATCTTAATTTTTCTTAATAATAATCAGTCTTAAATGCTTACATAGGTTATCCTTTTTTTTGTATTTAAAAAGTTACAAAAAAATTTTCTTCTTATATTTAGTAAATGTATTATAATGCTGTTTTCATTTAATGCTCTAATTTGTAATCTTTAAGTTATAAAAAAATGCATTTGGTGTTTTTTATGGTTAATTTTTCTAAAAAAATGATTTGTGGTTTTTTCTTTATAGAAATGGAAAAAATAAATTATACTTTTTATGATGGGCAATTTTTTCTTAAAGAAAGAAAAAGAATCTTACTTTTATCTTTTGAGCTTTTGTTTTAATACCAAGGAGTTTTTTTCTTTTTCACTCTTTGGTTCTGCACTTTTGTTTCCTGTATTTGCATATTTTAAGAATAAAAAAATGAATTTTTGTTTTATTTTTCATGGTTAATATTCTAGAAAAAATAATTTGTAGTATTTTCTACTTTTAGAATGAAAAAAATATTATTTATACTTTTATGATATTTAATAGTTAAAAATAAATTGCTGTTTTTTTTTGCTAATTGCAATAAATAAAGAATGTAATGGGCAATTTTATTAAGTAAGAATAGATGGTTTACTTTTTTTTTGAGCTTTTGTTTTTAATATGAAAAGGGGTTTTTCCTTTTTTCACTCTTTGTTCTGCACTTATGTTTCGTATACTATTTTTATATTTGCACTAAATTATTTTCTTTACTACAGTTTTTATTTCAATTGTTTTCTTCTTAATTTTTTCTTAATAATAATGAGTCTTAAATGCTTACATAGGTTATCGATAATGTGCGTTACATCCTTTTTGTATTTAAAAGTTACAAAAAAATTTTTCTCTTATATTTTGTAAATGTATTATAATGCTTTTTCATTTTATGCTCTAATTTGTCAATCTTTAAGTATATAAAATGCATTTGGTGTTTTTATAGGTTAATTTTCTAAAAAATTATTTGTATTTTTCACTTTATAAAATGGAAAAAATAAATTATACTTTTTATGATGGGCAATTTTTTTTTCTTGAAGAAAGAAAAAATAATCTTACTTTTATCTTTTGAGCTTTTGTTTTAATACCAAAAGGGTTTTTCTTTTTCACTCTTTGATTCTGCACTTTAGTTTCCTGTATTTGCATATTTAAAGAATAAAAAATGAATTTTGTTTTTATTTTTCATGGTTAATATTCTAGAAAAAATAATTTGTAGTATTTTCTACTTTTAAGAATGAAAAAAAATATTATTTATACTTTTTACTGATATTTAATAGTTCAAAAATAAATTGCTGTTTTTTTGCTTACAATTGCAAAAATAAAGTGTAATGGGCAATTTTTTAAGTAAGAATAGATGGTTTACTTTTTTTGAGCTTTGGTTTTTAATATGAAATGGGGTTTTTCTTTTTTCACTCTTAGTTCTGCACTTATGTTTTGTATACTATTTTTATATTTCACTAAATTTTTTTACTACCGTTTTTCATATTGTTTGTTTACTTCTTCATTTTTTGTTAATAATAATGAGTCTTAAATTACACGTTTTATCAATAATGTGTACAAATTACTTCCGTTTCTTTTTAGTATTTACGTAGAAGTTGGAAAAAAAGCCGTTTCTAGGTTTAAAAAATAAAAATTGCATTTTTTTTAAAGAAAAGCAATTAATATAGTTTGTTTATTTTTTTAAATTCTTTTATATCTTTTGTCTTTCAGTGTTTAAAATAAAATGGATTTTGATTTCTTTCGATTAAGAGCCTTTTCAATTTAAAATAAAAAATGTCATTTGAATTTTTGTATTTTTTAAGTATGAAAAATGCATTTGTTGTTATTTTTATGGTTAATATTCTAGAAAAAAAAGCAATTTTTAGTTTTTCCACATTTTAGAATGACAATAAATATTATTTATACTTTTATGATTTTGAGAGTTAAAAATTAATTGTTATTTTTTGTTGCCTAAAATGGAAAAAATAAAGTTTATTTTACAATTTTTTTAAGAAACAAAAATAATCTTAGTTTTTTTCTTTTGAGCTTTTCTTTTAATATGAAAAGCAATTTTCTTTTTCACCCTTTGATTCTAGACTTAAGTTTCGTATATTGTTTTTGTATTTACATCAAAAGCTTTTCTTTTTACTACAGTTTTTCATTTTTGTATTTTCTATTGTCTTTTTCAAATTTGTATTGAGATCATTTTTTGAGTAAGAAAACCAGAGTTTGACCTTCACAATTTGGCGAGCAGAAACCGAGCCGTGTCTTTATCAAGTTGAATTCGGAAAACGACCCTACTTCAATGTTTACAATCTGGCGAGCGAAGCGAGCCAATGTTTTTATCAAATTTGCAATCAAAACAATTTTTTGATTAAGAAAAGCCAGAGTTTGACCTTCACAAATTGGCGAGCAAAGCGAGCCGTGTCTTTATCAATGTTGCATTTGGAAAACGACCATACTTTGATGTTTACAATCTGGCGAGCGAAGCGAGCCGTGTTATTTATCAAATTTGCAATAAAAACAATTTTTTTGATTAAGAAAAGCCAGAGTTTGACTTCTTCACAATTTGGCGAGCAAAGCATATTTGCGTGTTTATTAAAGTTGCATTTTGGAAAACGACGCTACTTTGATGTTTTACAATCTGGCGAGCAAAGCGAGCCGTGTTTTTTATCAAATTTGCATTGCAACAATTTTTTGATTAAGAAAAGCCAGAGTTTGATCTTTACACAATTTGGCAAGCGAAGCGAGTCGTTTTTATTAAAGTTGCATTTGGAAAACGACGCCTTACTTTGATGTTTACAATCTGGCGAGCAAAGCGAGCCGTGTTTTATCAAATTTGCATTGCAACAATTTTTTTATTAAGAAAACGTAGAGAACGACCTTCACAATTTGGCGGGCGAAGCGAACTAGTGTTTTAATAAAGTTGAATTCGGAAAACGACGTTACTATGATGTTTTACAATCTGGCGAGCGGAAGCGAGCCGTGTCTTGCTATCAAAGTTGCAATCGGAAAAGGACACTACTTTCATGTTTTAGAATCTGGCGAGCGAAGCGAGCCATTATATCTTTATCAAATTTGTATTGAAACAATTTCTTTGATTATGAAAAGCCACAGTTTAGACTTCACAATTTGGCGAGCAATGTTGCAGTGGAAAACGACGCCATTCTCATGTTTACACATACCGGCGAGCAAAGCGAGCCGTGTCGATTATCAATGTTGCAGCCGGTAAACGACGCCGCTTTGATGTTTACAATCTGGCGAGCGAAGCGAGCTACCGTTGTCAATAATAAATTTGCATTCGGAAAACGACGCCATTGTGTTGTTTATATTTATGGTGAAACTGGTAGCCATGTCTTGCCTATCAAAGTTGCAATCGGAAAATGATTGCTACTTTCATGTGTTTACAATCTGGCGAGCAAAGCGAGCCGTGTCTTCTATTAGAATTTGCATTTCGGAAAACGACGATACTTTGATTTTTAAAATGTAATATTGATACTAGAATGAAAAGACAAAGGTTCAGAATTGAGCGAATATGCCAACGCAAAATCCAGTCACTTTTGTACATTGGCTATTGAAATATAAATCATAGAGTCCTTGTTTTTAAGGTTCACTTTTCTGTCTTATCAATTTTTTCAATTGAGCGGTTGGTTCGTGAAGTTGTGACGTTTACTTCCCCAATTCGGTTAGTTTCTATAAATAACCACGCTTAAAGCATCAAATCGGGGAGGATTTCATGACATGAAGAAAAATACTCCGTTTTGTTTTTAATGCCCAGTTACATTGACGTGTTAAATATTCCAATGTTCTGATCGAGGCTTAGTTCGAAGAAATATAGAGAATATTACTAAAACTGGAAATAACTTCTTTATTTAACACGAAACTAGTGGCTATTGGTTTTCACAGCATAAAACACAGCATAGTAAAAGCACAAACCATGCAATCCAAAAGCATGTCCAGCTGAATTGACAGTTATGAGGGGTGAGAATTTCGGTAATGTAAAGCAGAGACGGCGGTTAATTTATAGATGATGGTGACGGTATATAAGCAGTAACGGCGGTCTATTAGGCGATGCGGTAGGTAGTGAGGGTGATCATTAGAGCGTTCGCCGAATGCGCTAAATCGACCTGGGCAACTGCGGTGTTGGTCGTTCAAGGCGCGCGAAAAATGCTTCACCAAAACATACACACACGGATATTAGGAACAATGAAGAGGAATGACCAAGTTGACAGCAAAAATGCTGCTGTGCTCGAGCTTGGTACAGCACTGTTTCGGTGGTACTTAAGTGCGCAAATGCGCCACCCCAAATGCAACACAGATTATGAAAAAGGAAGATTAAGGGGAACATATAGTCGGTATTATATGCCAATCTATCGAGTGTTAAGTGATGGACAAAAATGATCCATTTCAGTAAATAAATTAATTAGTGAAGTTCCAACATTTGGTTGGGAAGTAAAAGTTTCACTGAATAAGAACTTGTTGAAATAAATTGAATTGTTAAGAAGTAAAACAAACTGAAAAAATACACGAAGGAACCGCAGTGGTAAATAAGTTTTAAAACAAAAAGTTAAAATGGAAAATTTAAACAACCGGCGCCGATATGGCATGGATGGAAATTTAAGTGCAGCATGGAAAAGTTTATGAAATCGTTTGAGCTGTACCTGATTGATTGCAACTATGAACCAAAGAACGCCAATGCAAGTAATGTGTTTGCTTGTTTATTACATTGCATTGGGGGAACAGGCAATTGAAATCTACGAAAATTTTGATTTTAAAGATGAAGCCGAAAAACTAATTATGAAGTAGTTAAACAAAAACTTGAAAATTTTTCACATCTAAGTAAGCAACAAAGTGTGGAAAGACATAAATTTAATACAAGAACTCAGACAAGAGGTGAAAGCATTGAACAGTTGTTTAATGAGCTTAAAAAAATAGCTGGAATTGTGAATTCGGTATCATGCGGATGACTTGATAACTGAGTCAATTGTATGTGTGGCGTGTATTAATGAAAAATCAGAGATAGATTACTACGTGAAACTAATCTAACTCTTGATAAGGCATTGGAAATTTGTTAAATGGCCGAACGTACCGAAGTTCATATTAAAGAGATAGTGCAAAAGACTCAGGTGGGAGTAAAACGAAGAAGTTGAGTTCGAGCGGGAACCAGCGGCAGCACAAGTACGAATCAATCGTTATCAAAGAAACGGTATCACCAGAAACACCAACATCGGAACAATCACACAAGCAACAAATCAGATATGGAAAGCCATCTACTAACACAACGCAAAATTATAGCTGTCGAAAATGCGGTAGTAACCATCCATACAAGAATTGCCCTGCGTACGGTCAAGTATGTATGATATGCAAAAAACAAAATCATTTTGCCAAATGTTGTTTATTCAAAATCAAATAAATAATGTGAATATAGAGGCCGATGATTATGTATTAGGTAATGTTAAATGCTATAGATCATATAAATTCATTTAAATTGCAGGATGACTGGTTCGTAAACGTTAAACTAAATGATGTTAACCAGATGCTGAAGTGTAAAATTGATACGGGTGCAAAATTAATGTAATTCCTGAGTACATGTTCTTACAATTCTCTGATGCAAACGTTAATCTAAACTCAACTATTCTAGGTAAGAAATGTTGAAGGTAAGCAATTAAACGTTCTGGGTTCTTGTGTATTGAGTAACAATTAATAAGGAAATTTGCACTTTAGAATTTTTATTTATTAAAACCAAACACTAATGTAATCTGTTAATTGGATTGCAAACTATTCAAAATTTAAATATTCTAATAAGAAATTATACAAATGAAATTTGTATGGTGAATAGTATGACTCACAATTGTAAAGAGAGATTATTGAAAATATCAGTTCTTGTTTAAAGGTGTTGGTAAGATAAATTGTACTCCAGTTGATTTTCCCATTAAGAAAAGGTTATGTTCCGACATTTCACCCGTGTAGAAAAATTCCATTTAGCTTATTGTCACCACTAAAAATGAATTAGACCGAATGATTAAAGACAAAATTATTGTAAAAATTACAGAACCTACTGAATTCATTAACCCATAGTAATAGTTAAAAAGTCAAATAACCAAATAAGAATATGCCTTGATCCACAAAAATTTAAATAAAGTTTGTGTAGGGAACTTATCAGCTACCAACGTTTGATGAAATAACAAACCAGATAAATGGTGCAAAGTACTTCTTGGTTCTAGATGCAAATAAAGGATTTTGGCAAATCCAATTAACAGAAAAAGCTTCTAAATTAACCACATTTGTCACCTCTTTTTTGGCAGATATCGTTTTACTAGATTACCATTTGTTAATTAACTAATGCCCCAGAAATATTTCATCGAATATTTTCAGAAATATTGTGGTATACCTGGGTTCAAAGTATATATTGACGATTTACTCATTTTTGCATCTACAATTGAGGAGCATAATAAAATTATAAATCAGGTACTAGAAATTGCAGCGGGAGAAAGGAATAAAATTTAACAAAGAAAAATGTAAGTTTTTAGTAACAGAAATTAAGTGCGTAGGTCACATTTTAAACGGTAACGGTAATTCAGATAGATTCTGTAAAGTAGAGGCTATCAATAAAATTGAAATTCGAAAATAAAAAGTCTCAGTAGACTGTTAGGAATGATTATATACGTTGGTAAATTTATTCCAAATTTGTCACAGAAAACTATTAATCTTAGATCGTTATTAAAGAAAACGTAGAATGGTTATGGCTTCCAATTCATGAAAATGAATTTAATACAATTAAAAAATTATTAATAAATAGTCCCGCGTTAAGATATTATGATGAAAACAAGGATATAGTGTTATCGGTGGATAGCTCAAAGGATGGTGTAGGAGCTGTTTTGTTGCAAGACAGTTTACCAATTGCTTATGCGTCAAAAAGTGTACAGACCTATTCGAATTTAAAAATAAACAATACTTACTTGTGGTTGATAATTATTCTAAATATCCGAGGTTATATGTTGTAATCATAATACTTGAAGCGGATAATTAAACAATCGAACGCACTTCATACCAGCAAGATAATGCAATCCATATTCGGCTGCTTCTTTATTGATGTAACGTTGTAGTTGTTAAAAAAGGATGCATTTGATTAATTAAAAACAGTATATTTCGAACTCGTACGCTAACAAATTCACAACGACTTAAATTTTTGTAAAAACATTTAGAAATTAACGGTGTGCTAGAAAGCAAGCAACCACGTTGACAACTTGTGAAAGACTGTCCCGAAAACAGGGAAAACTTCGTGACGTACCTTATTTCAGCACAAAAAATACCTAAGCAATGTGTGTTGCCTAAGTGGCTGCAGAAACACACAAAAAAAATATAAATTTTCAACTTAAATCTAAACATAACACCCCCTTGAAATCTCCTAGGGATTTCAACAAATACAAAAGACATAACATGAACAACAAAAATTACAACCACAAAAAATCTGAAGCTTACAACTAAACCAAAACAAAAATACAAACCCTACACATGGATTTTTTAAAGCCAGTGATAATATTACAAGTTCGTAACAATGGTAACAAAAATAGAACACTTAACTATCAGGTAGCACGCACAACCGGTGCACAGAGCGTCGCACTATTGCGCCTCCTGGAAGTCTTAAGTATCGTTTTCATCACGGCATGGCTGGTGTGGAAAGTCTGGCAAGTGCGGTGTGTACGATCAAGTATTTTATTTTCATTGAGGTGTGTATCGGTAGTGTGCGCAGCGTGACATCGATGAATCGAAATAGACAACCTAACCATACTAATCAACATTATCTTAAATTAAGGTGTCAATTGTCAAACAATGATTTCACGCAAACGCCGGTTAGTTTTGATGTACTTGTACCTACACCAAATAAAAATATAAAGCAAAGCGTTGGTGGGTGAGACCAATTTTTCAAAACAGACATGAACAGGGACATTATGACAATTTAATTGAAGAAATGAGGCTTACTGACAATGAAAGCTATTTTAATTATTTGAGAATGTTGCCAACCAATTTTGAAGAACTATTACAAATAGTAGGCCCTCGAATAACAAAGCAGACAGTAGTGAGAGATCCCATTAGTCCAGGACAAAGACTGTCTGTATGTTTGAGGTAAGTCTCAAAATTTTTGTTAGACATAATAATATATAGTATTCCTGTATATTATAGATATTTAGCTGCAGGGGATTCACTTGCTACACTTAGTTACAGTTTTCGATTAGGAAAAACAACTGTTTCTAATATAATTGCGGAAACTACAGAAGCAATTTGGACTGATTTAAAAGAGATGGTTTTTCCAAAGTTTACTCAAAAAAACTGGAGAAGAATCGCTTATGATTTTTATCGAAAGTGGAACTTCCCAAATTGCATTGGTGCTATAGACGGCAAACATATTGCCATGCAAGCACCTAACAATAGTGGATCAGAATTTTTAATTATAAAGATTACCACAGCATTGTACTACTAGGAATTTGTGATGCAAATTATTTATTTACAATGGTAGATATCGGTGCATCAGGTAGACAGAGTGACGGAGGAATATTTAAGAACACTCAATTTTATGAACAAATCACAAATAAAGATTTAAATATTCCAGAAGCAGATTGTATACCCAATACAAACATACAGATACCATTTTTATTAGTAGGGGATGAAGCCTTTCCTTTGACGGATTATATGATGAGGCCCTATCCAGGAAGAAAAGAAAGGTTACCAGGAAGAGTTCGTATATATAATTATAGATTGTCACGGTGTAGAAGGATGATTGAAAACACCTTTGGTATCCTAGTTTCTCGTTGGAGAATTTTAAGAAAGCCAATTATAGCAAAAATAAGCAACGTGGAAAACATAGTAAAAGCAACAACATGTTTGCATAACTGGCTGCAAAATAAAAGCAATAAAAAGAAAATACAAAATACTGTCCTATTGGTTTTGTTGATAAAGAGGATTTGAATTCCGGTGAAATAATTGAAGGAGAATGGAGGCAAGATATGAACCATATCTCGGATATAGGAAGACAAAGTTCAAACAATTACACTCAGGAAGCAAACGCAGTTCGAGAAACTTTAGCAAAATATTTTTTGGAAGAAGGTGCAGTTCCCTGGCAATGGAATATTTGCAAAATCGATATGACAGAATTAGTATAAATCATAATTATACTAAAATTGTAAAAAATGTAATAAGTATAAACATTTTTAAATATTTTATTTTAATGAACAATAAAGTTACATTATTTTTCTCGCAATTTGTTTAAAAGAATGGTATGAAATTGAATTTCAATTTCTAACCTTGTTGCAGGACTGAAACTTCTTAACATAGGAGCCAAACTCGATAAAAACAAATCCACCTCATCTTGATCTTTTAACAATTCTTCCTCGATTATTTTTGTCAAGTTTTGTTAGTAGCTTAAAACATGACAAATTTCACATGTTATGTTATATACATAAATGCATACTTACCTAATTTACCTCTTCGCGATTGCATATTATGAGCCTCGGAAGTATCTGTAAAAAATACATTAATATAAATATCGTACTTGACAGAAGTGTACTTACCTGTTTTACGAGTTTTTGGTACTTGACCCCTATTCAATGTTCCTGGTGAAGATGCTCTGCTTAAAGGTTCATCTGAGTACACTAAATTCGAAACATACTTATTACTTTATTTTAATTTTATGTTATTATCTTTATCTTACCTATTTCATATGGTGATGAAGTTAGTGAGTCAATGTCAAAATGTTCATCTGAAATTGAAGAATAACTACATAAATACACATGTACAACAATCAAATGTGATAATACCTATGTCCTGTGAATTACTTTCACTGCTGGTTTGTGGAGGATTTGCTGATGGTAATATTGTTGGAGTCGGGGTTGAAGCGCAAGAAGAAGAAGTTCTAAAACAAATGTTTGCATAGAAACTTAGTTAATAATATGCTAAATGCGATTACTACTTACGGTCGATTTTCTACAAATGGATTTAGAAAATTCATTATTTCTAAATATGGCCATGGTTTCCTAATAGAAACACCACTACCACTAGGTGTTTTTCTAATTTTTGAATTTCTTCGCAATACCTCCTCCTGAGGCTTTTCCATCTTGTTTGACACACATCAACTGCAATTATAAATTTCATAAATTAAAAGTTGCTTTATTAGATGTTTCAATGTGTATACCTTCACAATTTAGTTCTCGCGCTATTTCACTCTAAAGCTCCATCCGAACAACATTATTTTTATAATGTTGTGAACGCAAATTATATAAAACTTCACGTACTCGTACAGAGTTTATTAAGTTTTCGTTGAAATTCATGTTTCGAATTTTTAAGGTTAAAAGCACTACTCAAACGTTTGCGCACTTTTTCCACAAAATACTTAAGTATGTAATACACGCAAGCGCCAAAGTGTTACGGGTGTAAAAGTTGAAATTTTTCATCTTCAACGCCACGCTTCAAATTTTAACACCTCGGCGTGATCGTAAACAAAACAACCAATCAGAATCCTTGATTTCTTAGAACCGTACTAGCCACCCCATCATGAAAATTGGCTTTTATTGAGGCTGCACGGAGTACATTGTCCGCACCGCGGTGTATACTTGTTACTACGCCGAGCCGCCACTGAAGGGGAGGGAGGTCGTCTTCCTGAAGAAGCACGATGGCGTTGATCTGAAGAATATCAGGAGATTTTGCTCCATTTCTGACGTCTTTGGAAATCAGGAACGATTTCGCGTTTCCAGCGCCTCCAAAAATGCTGAGTCAACTGCTGGGCTCTTTGATAAACAGACAACCTGTTCTCTCGCATAAATGTATAATCATGGTCAGGCAGAGCTGCCAGCGGTCTACCCACTAAAAAATGCCCAGGGGTGAGGGACGAGGTCGTCAGGATCAGAGGAGATAATTGACAGTGGTCTAGAATTCAATATTGATTCGATCATGGTTAGTGATGTATATAAATCTTCGAACGTAAGATTCGCGTTACCTAAGATGCGTTTTAAGTGGGTCTTTACGGATTTAACCGCACTCTCCCAGATTCCGCCTTCGTGCGGAGATCGAGGATTTATAAATTGCCATTTGATTAATTTTGAGGACCAAAAATTAACAATCCGTTCGTTTGACTCCTCCTTGTGTAGGACGGAGTATAAAGAATCTAACCTTGTTTTAGCGCCACGAAAGTTAGTGGCGTTGTCGCTAGATATGCAACTTGGTTTCAAACAGTGTAAGAAGGCGTCCGTGGACAGGGATGTGACTAATTCCAAATGTATAGCGCGGGTGACCATACACAAACACGCAAATGTAGGCCTTTGATAATCGAGCACCTCGTGTGCGTCTATCCTTTATGGTAATAGGACCAGCGTAATCTAACCCTACGTTAAAAAATGGATGCACGTAATTTAACCGTGTTTCAGGCAGATTACCCATGAGCGGGTGTTTAACAACCGGGTTAACCTTGAAACAAGGTACACATTTCCGGAGAAATCCTTTAATATGAGAGAGACCCCGATGGGCCAGAACTGTTCTCGTAGGTGCGCGAGAAGAAGTTGCGCGCCGCCATGTAGCAATTCTTTATGCCCGTTCAAAATAATAAGTTCGGTAAACTTGTGGTCCTTGGGGAGAATTATTGGATGCTTCTTATTAAACGAAAATTCCGAATTGGTAAGTCTACCACCAACACGTAGGCAACCGGCCTCATCCAAAATGGATTGAGGGCTTGAATCCGAGAATTTTTAATAACTCGGCCACTCGTGAGAGACTTAATCTCATTAGCAAAAGAATTGGCCTGACAGACCTTAATCAGAGCTGTCAACGACCGTTGGAGCTCGGTGACTTTCAAATTGCCAGTTCGTTTCTCTTTGTTTCGACAGTTATATATGAATCGTAATATATAAGCGAACACTCTTTGTAGCTTTCCGTAAGACGAAAATTTGTCAAAAATGGACTCATCAACTGAATTGTTAGAAACTAAAACTACGGTACCTTTGAGTTCCGTACTCTGTGTTTGTCTGGGACAAAATCGTGAGCCCAGTCAAAGTAATCGTAATAGAGAAACTCGGGACCTTGAAACCAAGTCAGGTTATCCTTTAAGGCTGCAAAGTTCAACCCGCGTGACACTAAGTCAGCTGGGTTAATAGTGGTTGGCACGTGATACCAATCTTGAACCTTTGTGCATTCCTGTATGACAGCAATGCGATTTGCGATGAACGTGTGGTATTTGTTAGGAGCAGAATTTATCCAGTTTAAAACGATTTTGAATCCGTCCACAAGAAAATACCACGAAAGCTGGTATCAAAAATATTGCCGATTTTGGCACACCATTCCGCCAACAACACAGCCGCGCAGAGCTCCAAACGGGGATGGACACTGTTTTCAAGGGTGCTACTTTAGACTTAGAAAATAACAAGTTACAGCTTACGTTGTTATCAGCAGTGCAACAACGTATATAGAAACAGCAACCGTAAGCAGTAGCACTACTGTCGCAGAAGCCGTGAAGCTCAATCTGTGCAGTAGAGTTTGGGATAACACAACGAGGAATTTTGATGACGTTTAAGTGTTGTAGTTGACTCTTAAAATCGCACCACTTGGACATGAGTTCGAAAGGCACGGGATCGTCCCATGCAATGCCCGAATGCCAAAGCTCCTGCATCAAAGGTTTTCCTCGAATTATAAGAGGAGAATAGAAGCCCAAAGGATCGTAAACCTTGGCAATGACAGATAAGATTTTCCTTTGGTAGGAACCGAGTCATCTTCAGGTACATCGACCTTACAAAATAAAGATCATCCTCAGAGTTCCAATGGAGGCCTAGCGTCTTTGAATCAGAACGTTCACCAATGGGAACGGTGGAAATTCAAGATCTTCGGAGTTATGTGAGGATAAAACTTCCTGTTTGTTGGATAAAACTTGCGGATCGTCAGACCTGCAGCAGAAAGAATGGAAGATATTTCTTCCTTTATTCGAATGGCGCTTTCGATACAGTCGGTTGAAAATAAAAGGTCGTCCATATAGAAGTTCTTTGAAATAACTTCAGCGGACTCGGGAAAGAAATCCTTATGAGAGTCTGCAATATAGGTCAAACAACGTGTAGCCAGGTAACTAGCAGAAGCAGTTCCGTAAGTAATCGTGTTCAAGCGAAAATGTCGAGAGGTTTCTGGGGATCGTCTCCAGAGTACGTGTTGCAACCTACGAGATGCAGGATCAACGTTGATCATCCGATACATCTTAGCGATGTCACCGCAGAGGGCGACCTCGTGGGCACGAAAACGCAGTAAGATGTTAAACAAATTATCCTGCACTTGCGGTCCGACGATCTGAGCGTCATTCACTGATATATTGGTCGAAGTTTTAGCGCTAGCGTCGAAAACTACGCGCAACTTTGTAGTTAAAGAGGACTGCTTAACTACTGCGTGGTGAGGGAAAAACTGTGGAGGTACCTCCGAAACGTTAATACGGCCATCAAGAGTTTCTATGAACTGATCGCCAGAGAGAGAATTGCATTCAGCGTCCGAAATCTTTGTCATGTGACCCAAGGATTCATATTCCGACATAAATTGCGAATATTCTTCTAAAAGATTGGGATCTCGGTGTAGGCGCCTTTCCAAGTGGAAAGCGTGATTCGGCGATATGTTTGAGTCGCCTAAGAGTAATAAATTTGCATTGAATGGAATCGAAACGGTAAGACGACCAGTTTCGTCCGAACGAATATTGCGGATAAAATGCCTTTCACAAAATCTCTCTCGAGGTGAAAGTAAGGATAACCTTGAAACGGGCTTAGGATTATCCAAATCCCAAAACGACCGATGAAGATCGGTATCTGGTTCATTGGCCTCAAACGTAGCCGCCGTAAGTCCACAAACGGACGAATTTGAAGGTGCTAACAAATCTCTAGGCAAATCGCCTGCAACAATCCAACCAAGTAGGGTATTTTGTAAGGTTGGCATCGAAGGCCCGAAGGAAAGCTTTTGCGGCAAAGTTAGCTTGTGGTACATAGCTGAACCGATTAAAATATCGATGTCGCCGGGCTGATGGTAAGACGGGTCAGCGAGGCGGACATTTGGAGGAATATCCAAAAGGTCCTTACTAAACATTACTCTAGGAAGCTGATCGGTAATTTTTGGAACCACTAAACAGTCGATGTCAGACTTGAAACGTCCGGTTGTAGAGTGTAATTCTACGGAGGTGTATTTTGAGCAGGTTGATACAGCCTCGTTAACGCCCTTCAAAGTAAGGTTGATCTCTTTAAAGGAAGACCTTAGTCTTTCATGAAGGTTTTCCGTTATGAGGTTGTTTTGAGACCCTGAATCCAGTAGACCCTTAACAGTAAAGGAATTATTGCCACTGACAACATTGACTTGAACCGTTGATAATAGAACCTCAGAGGATCTCGAAACCCACATACAATGGAAGTACTAGGAGCCTCAGAAGGCTCAATAGCTGAAGTACCTGGCTGTGCGGGAGAAAACCCAACATTAGATGAAGTAGAGCTACTAAACTCATTCTGGCCAGGAGAACCAGGCCGAGCAGATTCTTGCCTATTTAGTCTCGTTGCTTTGAAACAAAGCAAACTATTGTGCCGTTGGTTACAATTCTTGCAATTCATAGTGGAAGTGCATTTAGACTTGGTGTCATGACGAAGACACACAAGACAAAGCCGAAAGTATTTGGCCTTGTGAAAACGAGCTCTGGTCGATAATCCCAGAAAAGACGAGCAATTATTCAAGAAATGCTGCTCCTTGCACAGAACACAAAGTTGTGTAGTTTGAGCCAAGGTGTAAGAACCCTTTTGACTGGCCTTTTTCACAGAACTAGTGGTAGATGATGCCTTTAAGACATTGGAAGTGTCATCTATAATGTTACATTTGTTGGACAGAAATGTAGATGTCTGCTCAACGGTAGGAATTTTCCTTGGAAATTTTTTGGCGAACTCCGTAGCAGTGACGGGGTCTACTTTGTTTTTAATGATGTATGCCAAAACGGCATCTTTGTACTCTTTGGAAGACATACCTTTGTTGTCAATAGTACGTAAATGTTTGATAAATTTATTGTAAAATTCCCGTAATTGAGTATCTTTATTAAGTCTAGATGATTCAAACAATGTGTCAAAGTGACTAAAAATAAGCAACTTCCTGTTATCGTACCTTTCTTTCAAAAGATCGATGGCAATGGGATAATTTCCTTCCGAGGGTTTAATCTCGCTTAAAGTTTGCAGGGCAGGACCTTTCAAACAGTTTTTTAAATATAAAAATTTCTCAATTTGAGATAAATCTTCATTAGAACCGACTAGAGCCTCAAAGATTTCGAAGAATGCTCTAAAGTCTTGATACTCTCCGGAAAAGGTCGGCAGGTTTATGGTAGGAAGCTTAACGTTTTCCTTTGTTTTACTTGCAGTAGAACGAATACTATTTAAGCTTTCGTTTGAAAGCGATCTAGTTTTTTGATCGTATTTGTCAAGTATGGACTGAGCTGTCACTGAAATAGACACGAAGTCTTTGTAAAATTGTGAAACAGTTGGGAAATCATGCAAATCGTCGCAAAGGGACATTTGTTCTGAAACAGATTTAAATTCGTTCAAGATTGGCTTGAATAATTCAAATTCAAGTTTTAATTGTTGTATCCCAATTTGTGATATTTCATCGTCGAATGAATTAATAAATTCGTTAAAATTATTTGTTTGGTCTAAAATATTTTGAGCTTTAAATGCCAGTAACTTAAATTCTTTTGGTTTGTTCGGAGCCATCATGAATCGTTAAAAACAATGCGTAAATCGTAAATAAGATTGTAGAAAGAAATATTTTACAATAACGCGATAATTAATTCTCACAATGCCAAAAGGAAAAATACACAAAGAATTTTCAAGGTTACCAAATTGCAATCAAACGTATTTAAAATCAATGCAATAAGTATATTTAAATATGTATTTCAATTCAAAATCAACCAAACGCATTACAAATCATTTCAATGCACCTCAAAGCGCGGTTAAAATGTAAAACCCGTTAAAACTACCTAGACAGTATCTAAAAATAGATTTTCTATTTAAATGCTTTTGAGACCACGTAATTTACAAATGCATATCAGGATCTGGTTAGAGAAGGAAAACATGCGTCTTACTTTTAGCAATCGCTGGTGACAAGGTCAATCCAAGCAGCTGCAGTGGAACCGCTAAGTAAGCTAAAGCGCTTATGGAATTTTAGGCGCTGGAATTTTCCGTACGGCGGATTCTTGCGTGCTTCTTAAGTTCAATTGCGATTAATTTTTGTTATCAAATGCGTCGAAATAGACAAATCCGGCTCGAAGGACCATTAATATGAAGCGGATAATTAAACAATCGAACGCACTTCATACCAGCAAGATAATGCAATCCATATTCGGCTGCTTTTTATTGATGTAACGTTGTAGTTGTTAAAAAAGGATGCATTTGATTAATTAAAACAGTATATTTCGAACTCGTACGCTAACAAATTCACAACGACTTAAATTTTTGTAAAAACATTTAGAAATTAACGGTGTGCTAGAAAGCAAGCAACCACGTTGACAACTTGTGAAAGACTGTCCCGAAAACAGGGAAAACTTCGTGACGTACCTTATTTCAGCACAAAAAATACCTAAGCAATGTGTGTTGCCTAAGTGGCTGCAGAAACACACAAAAAAAATATAAATTTTCAACTTAAATCTAAACAATACTACAAGTGAAAAAATTATAGAATGTTTAAAAATGATTTTCTCTAGACATGGAAAACCTCACATTTTGTATAGTGATAATGGTCCCCCAATTTACATCTCATAATTTTGTTCAATTTGTGTCTGACTGGCAAATAATGCATAAAACTAGTTCACCAAGGTATCCGCAATCAAACGGTTTTATTGAACGACAAGTACAAAATATAAAAAATTTGTTTAAAAAAGCATGTAATGACAACAAAGACCTATATTTAACTTTATTAGAATACCAAAATACTCCATTAGGTTATAACAAACTATCTCCAGCGCAGCTTTTATTCGGTAGAAGAATATTGGGACAATTACCTACTAACAATAAATTATTAACACCTACAAATAGATTTCAAAACTATAAAAAAATTCTTAAAACTAGACAAATTAAACAAAAACAATACTACAATCGTACAAGTCAAGTTCGACCAAAATTTCAGATAAATGATGAAGTAATGATTCAAAATTATACACTCAAACAATGGGAACCTGGAAAGATTATTGCAATTGATCCACGACCTAGAACATACAAAGTATTTAATTACAAAACTCACAGAGAATTAACTCGTAATAGTCGATACTTACGAAAATTCAAATTAACAAACGAGCATAAAAAACAAATGCAGCAGGAATTATTAGAACAGTACTTAGAAAACGATTAATATGAAAGAGGAATGAAAGATGAGAATGAAAGGTTAATCAGTGTAGAAAATAAATATAGCAATGATATGGCAACAACAACGGAGCCTGTAAAACATGTAAATGATGAAAGTGTTGAGAAAGTACAAGATCCAAGTACTAGCAACACCTTCATTAATAACAAAGATTTTGTTAGCAATGTAAGACCTAAAAGACCAATTAGATTGCCAAAACGTTTCAAAGATTTTATAATGTAAAGTAATGTTGTGTAATGTAATGATTGAATTGATTATGTAATTTAAAAATGTAAATTTAAGTTAAGTTTTTTAAAAAAAGGGAAATGTTACGTGTGCGACAATGATTCCCCACTAACATTGTCATGAAGAGGACACTTTCGGTTTGGGTTAGGGTACGCGCACACGTAGTAAAAAATATAATATACTTTTAGTTGTTCTTATTAAACATATATAATCAGTGAGTCGTTTTATTATAAATTAGAATATAGAATATAACAATGAGAGTCGGGGAGAGAATAGCCAAAGCGGTATCTTTGACGGTAAATTAGAAAAAGGGACTTACTCAGTATTAACGGCAGGACCAGGCGGAACATGTATCCGGAACCAACTGACTCTTTAACAAAAGAGCCCACATTTATATAAGGCATAACTTAAGTGGGACAACTAGCTTACAGGAGAGGACTGCGTGCGCACGAAAGTTTAATCAGGGCGCTATGAGATTTTGTACAACGGTCCACTCGCTGTCTTTCGCTTTGGGTTTACAATTAATAATAAACAAAATTAATAAACAGTTAAAACATTACGAAATCGGCTTTATCCTAACAAATTAATTCAGTGACGGTGCGATACTTAGAAATAAAAAAGCATCGTTACAACGTCACACTAAACGGGTCCATTTTGGTGGTTGAAGTTCCCTGTGGTTATACTGCCGCAGTGGTCAATCGCTATTGCATACTAAGTAGGATTTTGAATGCTTAAATAGATTTCACGCAACGGTGATGTCTATGTTTTCGTTAGTTTTCTGGGTTCATAACGCACAAATATGAACAGTACATTTTTAAATTTCTTAACAGAATTGTTTTTATTTAATGTTCAGCAAATAAACGAGAAAAAGCTAAATTTGCGCCTCATTTAAACTCACCTTGCGCACGACCTATCAGTAGGTATGGTTAAGATCATATATTTAGAACAAGCCGGAATTATTTTTTGAAGACTGGAAACTCTCAAAGAGAGCTAAAGCCTCTACGTTTAATAGTGCTAAAAATGTGCTAGTTTCTACTTTACTTTGGTCATTGAATAAATAGTATCTAATTTCTTTGACAATGTGTTTTACCGTTCGTCATGTAAGCCATCGTACCTTTTGTCCTATGTTGGTATTGTGTTATGTATTGTGATGTGTAGTTAGTTGATTTTTTGTGATAAAGTAGGTGCCTATTCACTCATCTTTTCTTCAGCTTCGTGCAGGTAAATTTAGTACATTTAGTTTTTAATCAAGTTAAACGACATAGTTCTAATGCGTTTATTTAAATCAGTACGTGGACCTGGATCTCTTCTTGTTGACAAAAATGGTTCCTTACTATCGACGCAGGTTATCATAAATATAGGTCTGGGCAGTAGTGCAATCAATGCTATTACCATTTCAATGCTGTTACCAAAGAGTATACATAGTGGGCCACGCTCGACGGGACTGAGCTTACTGGGAAAACCAAAAATGATATAAAAAGTCATTTGGCAGGAGTACGTAGGTTAATGACGGCCACTTTTCTAAATTAGTCAGACATGTACAGGGTGTTCCAAAAAAACGTGCTATATTAAAGTTATATTTTTTTAAATGGAACACCATGTATTTTATTTGATTTTTGAAGTATACTGAACAAAATAATGTCACTTTATTAAGGCTTTTCTATACCCATTCTTTCAGTATGTATTTAATATAAAGTTTATTTACAGGGTGTTTTTAATTTACGTAATACTACTCGAACCAAATTTCGTCCGTTCAAAAGCTAGTACTGATTTCTGAGTGAAGCTAAAATTTGCTGACTACCAGCATGCAAAGGACACTTATGCTCGTAATCTATTATTAAGCTCGTTTTATGATGTTTGGCTAGAATAGCGGGGTGTTTTTGGTATAATAAAATTTTGAATTCCTTAATCTACCTCCAACTCGTATGGTACCATTTTCATCCAAAAAGGGTGCTAAGGAGGCGAGTTTGCTATTACGTTTTACGCCACTTGATCTCTGAAAAGATAATAAATCATCATAAACATGTTCCTTTTGTATTGTTTTTATTATAAAATTAGTGGCGTGTTGTATCTCAGAAGAATTCAAAATATCAAAGTGCCTATGTTCTTTTGGTAATTTACAGTTCTTTAAAAACGCAGGACGTAAGCAACAACCCGATTTAATTTTTTTTAAGATGGAAATTTTGATAAAGTGTTTAGGTTAACGTTTAAATTTATTAAATAGTGTGATTATATGAAGTTATTGGCCAATCTGATTGATTATTCTTCAACCATCTTGGACCCTTGGATCATAATAAACAAATCTTTAATTCGTTTGGAAAACAACCTTGTGAAACTATATCTGCAGGATTATTTTTAGATTTAATATAATTCCAAATACCGAGTTTTGTTAATTCTTGTATCTCAGCAATGCGATTACAAACGAAAATATTCCAAAAAGATGGTTCAGATGAAAGCCATGACCGAACAATTTCGAGTCGCACCAACAATAAATAATTGTTAAAATTGATTGAAGGATTTCAAGACCTTTGAAATTAATTTGCTAATAATAGCGCCCGCATAACTCTAGCCATAGTAATGTTAACGCTTTTAATGATGCGACGCGTGATTTTGCTGCTAATAAAACGGTATAATGCTGGCCGATACTGTTTGTTGTCCAAATGTAAATAAGAGTTCCGTGTGCATACATAGAACCATCGGAAAAACCATGCATTTGAATGTTTACATAGTCAGAATCGATAATCTTTCTAGTAAACTGAATTTCGTTTATTGATAATAAATCATTATAGAATCTGGACCAAGTAGTATATAGACATTTTGATCTTCGCATTCAATCTCTTCTTTAGTAAATTTATTAACTATTTTAGAATGATCTTCTAATAGTCCAGAATTTTGGTAATTGATCGTTTAAATCTTTATTTGATAGTAAAACTAGTGACTCCACAAAAATTGTAATTTGATGCTAATGGACCAGATAAAATCCAACCCAATGTAGTTTTTTTATATATGGGATGATGATCGTTTATTTTAACTTGACCTACACACAAAAGATTATGATAAATTTGAGCACCAATTAATATATCAATGGCACTCGATTTGTTAAATTGGATCGGCGAGCTTCTAATATTCTTAGATACGTTAAATTTTGAAATGTATATGTTGTTTTGAGGAATATTAGTGGTTATCTTATCTAAGACCGTTGATTGAAATATTGGTAAAGATAGTCAACCTTACGGGATTATGCGACCCCGAAAATTGTTCTAAACATCAGAGGTCGGTAGTATCGCTTTGTGCTAAGAAAATACGTCAATTGTATTGTAGAATTTACAGAACAGTATTGCCGATAAATGTGAAATAGAAAACTGTAATTTTGCTGATAGTTTATGCTAAGGCACGACATTGTTGCCAATGCATCATGCCGTTGATTGAAATATTGGTGCATTGAGTCAATGTTGACAAACAAACAAAAACATGCGTTCTACAATATACAAGAATTTATTGATTTTTGTCGACGTACTAATTAAATGTGTGTCCTTTGTTATATATTTTTTTCTATTGTCTGTTAATTGTTCAATGTAATAATATTTATTTGTATCTTTCTTACGTAAGGTTATAACAATGGTTATACCATCATGACAAACACATATATGTACAAAGATTGTATACATACACATGTGAATAAAGTTTATTATTATGAAAAAAACCTGCAGATTTAAAAGTATTAATTTCGTAAAAAAAATCGTTGAAAAACGTTCTCCCAAAAAAAAACAATTTCTTTAAATACTTTTGAAAATTCCATACTCATATATTTATTACATTAACATCGTTTATCCGTTGAAAATCTATTAGGCTTACGCAAGTAAATTTCTAAATTTTGGTCATTGAAATTAAAATTTTTTAACATAGAAACGCTATCCCTTTTTATGTTGGAACGAATGTTGAATTTTCTTATATTACAATCTAACGTACTCAACTGTTTGCATCTAAACAATATTATAACAAGCCTACTCATTTACTAAAGGTGTTGCTAAAAGTATGCAATTGTAGAATTTCTGACTAAGACGATAAGGAATGTGACTCATAAACGATAATCCGGAAGACTCCTCGTAATACATTTGTTTCAATATCAACTTTAGGTGTACTTATATTTTAAGATATGATAAACGCATTAAAGAAGCATCTATGCAAAGCTTAATGATTATCTGTTTATTTGTTACAATGAAAATATTACAATCAAGATTGGTTTTTAAGTATGTATTTCCTGAGCTTTACTAATAACAATGGTAATAACATTTACAAAATACTATCAAAAGAACACAAAATAATCGAAAATAATAATACCCCACCACTTTTAGTTTAACAACAAAACCGAAAATTAATTAGTCTTCCTGTTGTGCTCAGTTTAAGAGGTTTTCGGTTCGAGTTTAATTTTGATTTTTTAAAACATTTCGGTAGTTATTATTTACATGTAAGATCGGATTGCTGGTTTAAAAACTTATCCATTAAAATGAGTAATACTATTGCGTGTCATCGCTGTGTATATCACGGTTGCAATAATTCGAGAAAAAATTGCCCGACGATCAGCTTTTATCGGTTTCCTACTAATTGTCTAAATAGATGCAAAAATTGGGTGATGAATTGTGGTAATTCAAAGCTAGTACTACTAGATGATCTTAATTTATTACGAAATAAATTAATCTGTGAGAAGCATTTTGAATCTAGTAGTTTTCGAGATCCTTCCGCTGCGAAGAAGAAACTTAATATTACTGCAGTTCCTAAGAAGTTTGTTTCGGGTAAGTAATAATTTTTGTTCAGCAATGACAATTTGCTAATACTTATTGGTAGCGGTCTGGTAGGTACCCAGTGGTGAGAAGTATCTTAACGTTCTCAAAACTCAATTTTTTACATAACACTTTTAACCACTTTCATGTCTTCAATCTTCTCACCACTACTGGTATCGCAAAGTACAAATTACAAAATCAATTTCAAGAAATACTTTCATTTTTTATTAAAAATTTTGCCAATACATAAATAAAGTTCTTTTTAAAAAGCCCAAATTTCAAGAAATACAATTATTTGCTTTGATTGCAGATGAACCTAAACAGGATACATCGAAGTCTTTGCGATTAGAAAGAAATCCTACTCAGAAATCACCAGAAGTTCTGACAGTTTATAAATCTGATAATGTGCGAACTTATGAAAATATATTTTCTAGCGGAAAGTATTTGCAACGTAATTACAACTATTTTCTGTCAGCCAATAAGAAAAAATTGAGAACAACGCCGATTCAGTTAGTGATGCCTCCTTTGTGAATGTTCTTCAAAGTGCAACAATCAGTGCAAGTATAAGTTCTGATAAACCTATACAGACAACCGTTTCTTTTAAAATTAAAAAGTTTAAAAATAAATTGAATAGTCAAAAGTGTGAAATATTTAGATTGAAGCGCAAACTTCAAAACAGCACAATTTCGGGTCTTTTAAAAACAAAAACCGGCTTTGAAGACATTTATTAATATGCAATGTTTTCATCGAACACGAACTCCATGGAAGGATTCAGAAAAACAACTGGCATTATCATTGTATTATAAATCGCCTACCGCTTACAAATTTATGTTGAACCATTTAGATTTGTTTTGCCAGCAATTTCAACAATCAAGTCGTGGTTGAAAATTGTTAATTTAAGATCGGGGACAAATAATGTTCTTATACAAAAATTAAAAAAAAGTTGAAGGAATGACAGACAAAGAAAAGCAGTGCGTGGTAATGTGTGACGAAATTACTTTAAAACGAAATTTAAATTATAACCAATATTGGGACTACGTCGAAGGATATCAAGATTTAGGGAATTAGGACGTAAACCGTTTTAAGTAACCATGGATTGGTTTTTTATTTGAGAGGAATATTGTATAATTGGAAAATTCCATTTTGTTATTTTCTCAGTAGTGGTTCAGTTAAAAGCGAAATATTATGTACTCTTATAAAGCAAGTGATGCATAAGTTGTTTCAAATTGGATTGAAACCTCGAGCGTTAGTTTGCGACCAAGGATCTAATAACAGAAGTGCTCTATCTTGTCTAGGCGCCACAAAAGAAAATCCAACAATTCAAATCGACAATAACAAAATATATGTAGCGTATGATCCTCCTCATTTACTAAAAAGCTTAAGGAACAATGTCATGAACAGCAAACTGGAAATAGTCGTCAACAATAAAAAATTCAGTGGACCGATTTTGTCAACACTTTTATATTGATCAGTGTAGCAGTGTAGCAAGATCCATGTTAAAAATTACGGACAAACATATTAACCCATCAAATTTTCAAAAGATGCGTGTTAAATACGCCGCTCAGGTATTTAGCAATTCTGTATCTGCAGCAATTAGCAGTGCTGTGATGACGGGTCAATTAACAAGTAATACGGCGTTAGATACTGCATCTTTTAAAACAATTAACAACATTTTTGACTGTTTAAATAGTTTTTCAGTAAATGATCCGAATCCCTACAAGCGTGGTCTTTCAGTTTTAAAGACATGCCATGCGAAACGTTGAAACGTTCTGTACAATACTTCAATTCCATCAAGTTTTATGAGAACGGTGTAGAAAGAAAAATATATACTGTATCGCAGGTTTCCAATGGACTATAAATTCAATTTTAAGTCTGTGGGAGGACTTAAAGGGAGAAGGAACTTTGTACTTTTTAACGTCACGAATAAATCAAGATCCTCTAGAAAATGCTTTTCAATGATTCGTGCTAGAGGAGGTTATAATGCCCAACCGTCTGCCCGCGAATTTAGGCTTGCATTACAACATAACATGCACATTCGCTTGCAAATACCAATAGAACAAGGGAATTGTGAAAAGATAACGACGAGATACTATATGGTATAGATGAACAATTTAACACTAACTATGAGGAAGAGGATAACAAAATTGGGACAAATGAAAGTGTAGAAAATAATGAAACAAAGAGATCGTCTAGAACCTGTCTGGAGAACAAAATCAATGAAGACAATGTCGTAATTAATAGTTCTTTAGAATCTTGTTCAGTGTCGTATGTTGCGGGTTATTTAAGTCACTACATATATAAAAAGTACATTGTAATACGTGTAAGGAAATGCTAACAGTTAACGACTCAAGTGTTTTCAATGTGAACGAATCATTAATTCTATATAAAGATTACAGCAAATCTGATGGAATTAAATACTTACACAGACCATCACCCGAATTCTCAAAATTTGTGTTTTTTTATTGAAACTTTTACTGAAGAATTTCATCTTTTAAAACAGATTATGGTTTATTGGAAAAAATTAAACTCCGTATAAAAAAATGTCTCAACAGCAGTGTGAATTCATGGTTCAGAGAATGCGACACTCATAAACTGTTAATTATCGATCAGTTGGTTAAAATAAAACTATATCGAACCTTAAAGTGGGAGGCTAATAAACATATTTCTAATAGCTATAATTACAGTGATGTCACAAAACCACACCGTAAAATAAGAATATTATCTGCATAAATAAGTGTAAATGTTTGGATATGTTTTATGTATAGCATTGTATTAGGTACGTTATTATTTATGTGTAAATTGTTTGTAAATTATTACTATTATTTTAGATCAGTTGGAATTGTAATTTTTGAAACAATGTTTATAATTAATGAGCTATTTTACTTTAATTAAACTATTTTAATTCGAAACCATGATATTTTGATACAGTTTCAAAGAGTAAAATCCTAACTTTTTATCTCTACTAACAGATAACAAAGTGTCACTTTTCGTAAATTATTTTTTTCTCTCGGGAAAAAAGTGAGTACTATTTTTAACACCAAATTTCCCTCAATAATTTTCTAATTCTATTGTAATATGATTTTTCAATATTAAATCGTCATTTATTTCGTCACAGAAAAGAATAGTGTATTATACACGTATTATCCGCACCGCGTCGGGAGACAACACACCTCAAGCTAAAATCTAGTACTTTTATTTTTAGAAGTAATAGGAATAGGTTTTATTACCAAGTGAATTTAAATTTGAAGGTCTAGTGGAACCCACTTTCCCTAAAAAACACGGTAACTTGTTGCCTTTTGAATTGAAAAATTTGAAAACCAATTTTTATTTAAAATCCTTTTCAACTGAACACGTAAAAACAAGTAGATACAAAAACCAATAATTTTGCGTTTCTGAACTCTAGTGGTATTTCTCCCAGTATGTTCTACTTTATTCCTAACGAAGTTATTAAATGACAAACAAATGTCAACATTATTATTTGCAAGTTAAAAATAAAGTGCAAGCATAATTTGTAAAATAATTGTTTCTTATTTATCTAACACCGACCAAACCAAACTGTTTTAACAAATAACGCTTCGCATGTATTTTAGTAAATTATTAAAAAAACATTGTCATTAAAATCCAAGATATGTATCATCAATGGTATTATTCATAAATGAAAAATTCGTCACTTTTAATTACTAGTTAATACGTTTACTAAATATTTGAAAACGTTGCAACATTGTATTGACAAAAGTAAATTTTACGGATTGTATGTTGCGCCATTTTTACAACGGTGGAATAAATTGAACTATTCTATTTCAAGAATCGTACACATTATAACTTAGCGCTTCAGTACAGGTGAAAAAGTAAACAAAAACGCAACCCAACATGCATATGTGAATTGCATCCGTGATACAAGCAAATACAAGCGGTTGACTATCTTTACCAATATTTCAATCAACGCTAAGACTTAAAACTGATTGAATAACAAGTGTAACGATTTAATTTTAGCTTCGGTTATTAAACGTACACATGAAGTAGAATTACTAATTCCTAGAATAGATAAATTGATTTCTTTAAGCGTCTTCTATACCTGCAGTACCAATGCAATTTTCCTATATAACAGCTGTCATAATAACCTATTTATTTAGCAAATAACGCATTATTTAAAAATTTATTATGCAATTTTGAACCTTTTTCTACAAAAAGATGGAAACACTTTTTTCTAATTGTAAATAATAGCGATGTAATCATATATTAAAAATGTAGGATTTTACATTGCATTTCAACCCAAACGATTTTATTTAATTTCTACCAAACGGCATAATTTATCAAAAATATAATTCCATCATTTTGTGAAGAATTTTATTCTCAATATCCACAAAAAGTGCACACAAGAATTTTGAGAAATACGGTTGATATCGTGGCAGAACTAAAATTATGAAAATAATGCTTGGTAGACAGCGTCATCTCTCGGTGTTCTTATAATATGCTTCCAGTTCGAGTAAGACGGTTTGAGGGACAAGGATAGCAAAGCTGACGTTTATTTTTATCGTTGAAACTTGTGTAAACTTATTTTTCGGTTATCGTAAAGGTATTATATTACATTATGTGTAGTTCCTATAATCTTTATAAATCGAATACTCGAATAAACCTATAAAATTGGTAGGTAAAAAGAAAATACTTTATAGTAGGTAAAGATTTTAGATGTTTCTTTTTTAATCACTGAAAAATTATTACAAAGTGACTATGGTAAAAAAAATCTGCTACAGTTTTGTACCTGGACAGTTCTATTATCAAGAACAACTCGCCTTTTTACTTTATGAATATTATTTTTTTTAATTTCGGCATTAAATTTATCATTAGTTTTTTCGATTGTCAAAGCATTATAATTGAATTTATTTGACAGTCAAAATCCAACAATTGTAGTGGGGTTCACATAATAATAATTTTAATAATAATAATTATAATAATGACACTAATAATATTTTTAATAATTAATAATAATGTTAACAATAATTGAAAGAGAAAAATAAATTTGTTTTATCAAAGTAATAATAACTGAAAAATAGAATATCATCTTAAACAAGCTTTTTGCGTAGAACTCCATTTCAAATTTCAAAATAAATAACACCAAGTCAACTTTGGAGTTTCTTTCTTATTTCTCAATTTTTTTTTTATTTTTAAATTTTTGCTGTGCCTTCAATATTGACTCGTAGTCACGATTATGCATATTTCGTGTAAATCGAGGATGGTAGTTTGCACTATATAAAATCTCTTCTTACGTATGTCACTTTCATTGGTAAATTGTCAATTGTACACACACCGAAAGTACAACACTTTCTGTTGCTAATTTGGTGTTGATCTTGGATTTAGTAATACCACATATTTTTTATGTTGATAATATAACTTTGGTTACCTCAAAATAGTTACAAAATTTAATTTTCTTGATTTAAATAGCAACAATCATTTCATGAAAAACTTCTACGATAAAGTCTTCATTAACAACCCCGTCTGTTGTAGCTCCCAAAAATGGCCATTATTTATGGGCAATCAGTCCACACTGATGAATGTTAATCTATTCTTGCTTTGTTAATTTAATTTTTGAATTGTTTTTGTTCCTTGGTGCGGCAATAAACAGCTTTGGTGTAAGAAGCTGACTACCATAAAAAAGTTGTTTCACTAAATTACGCCAACTAGTGTCTTCTGCGCGAACATACAGTGTAAATGTACGAAGACGTCAATAAATTCCTTTGATACTTTGATACTCCTGCCATTGTCGCCTTTAAGAATACAATATCGTTTTGCTTTCTAATGTGGTGCGCTCTTCTTCGGTTTTTACAAGGGAAGAAAGGAATCAATTTTTTTTATTTCAAATTCTTCAAAGAATATATTACGGTTTTTGTGAAGATTGGCCGTAATCTAAACAAGTCTTTTGTTTGTCTTGTCCAAAGAGAATCATTAATAACTAAAAATTCGACGTTCGTTATCAGTTACACAAGACGATCTGCAATTAACTTGGTGTACTTTATACCGTGCAATGTTTTGTTATTTTGAAGCCTTCTACCAAAATGTTACAGTTTCGTTCATTGTTGGTAAAATCACACACAAAGAAGTTGTAGGTCCGCACACTGAACTTGTAATCTCCACAGATTTTCAAATCTCTCAGTACTAGCGAGTTCAGTCACAATTTGGATTAGAAATCGCACCCCATTTGAAAAACATAGAGTTGCATTTTGAATAGCCTGTTCTTATGCGATTTCAAAGCCCGGGACTTCTATTGTTGGATCATCAATGAGATGTTTATTGAAAACGTCAATTTCAGACCATAATTTTTCCACTCTTTTGTTTCAGAAAAGCCATACTTAAGTAATCTTTCAACCATATAGAACTTCGAAGTTTAAGTCTTTTAGCAAGAGAGTTGTCAATGTCATTCCAAATTGGTAACTTTTTTGTTAAGTTGGCATTTATCCCATTCTCGTTTTAACACAGCTTTTTAGTCGAATGTTCGATGGAGTTAATTTATAAATTAATCCCGGTCATAGAAAATAGTAGATTATACGCTAAGGTAAAGAAGTTTGTTATTATTGACGGCGCAGCCGGAGGGACCGGGGCAGATAAGTATTTAACAATTTAATCACTCTACACCTAAAATTTAAAATCTAGAAGCTGTTTTACTATAAACTTATGTTACTAAGCAACAAATTCATTTTTTCCTTTATCTTAGTTTTTCATTAGTTACAGCTGTTTTCATTATTTACTAGTAGTTAATAATATATATTGCGGCTAGGAGAGAAGAGCAACTTTGCAACACGTTCTACCAAAGAGCATATAATAGTTCAGGGTAGTAGTGAAATAAAGTAATTTTCCGTGCGACGGTTTAAAAGTTGTTTTTTTTGTTTCCATTGATAGACATAAAAATTTAAGTTTTTGAAATTACTTTTTTCCCATGGGGAAAAAATATTATTTTTTCCCGGACATACCTACATATATCTTATCGCGTTTCGTAATTGAAAGTGTTTATTAACATTATATATTTTCGTTGTTTCAAAAAATATGCTAATACTACCTTTTCGGAAAAAGAATTTGATTAATTTTTTTATTTCTAATTTATAAATCTCTAACATGCATCTTCTTCAATTTTCCTTAATTTTTGTGGTATTAATTTTGAAGATAATTCTTGTTGTTCAAAAACCTATGAAAAGTTTATTTGGTTACCTTTCTTTTGAATGTAAAATGAAAGAAATCGCTCTTCTACAAAAACCTCTAAAAGGACAATTAAATGTGAAAATCGAGAAAAAAAACGTATTTTTGTAACTTTAAATTTATTTTTTGGTTCGCTGTGCATCAGAATTGTTCAAATAGGGTACCAAAATAATAAAAAGATGTTTTTTAAATAATTCTGTTTTTGTTTCACTTGAATACAATCATTTTTAAAGTTGCGGTTAGCGTCCATGAAAAAATTTATTTTTTGCACCCTTAGCTTCCGCCTTAAAATTTGGTTTTGTTGCTGCGAGTTAGATAAATATTCTTTTGCTATAGCCACGACCTTGAAAAATTATTTTTAAACGTACTTCTATACTCAGTTTGTTATCTTCAACTTGTTCGATATCAGACTGACATTGTTCGAATTCATGCTTCAAACCTTGTTAATTGATCGCTAAACTGACCGCGTTTTTGATTTAATTGAGTAAGATCTGCCATACTGAACGACTTAATTGATAACACGTTCGAATTGAATTGATTAAAATAATTTTGGTTTTGAACAATTTTACAATTTCACTGGAAAAAATAGGTAATCAAGGAAAGGACTTACTTTTGGTTTCTGTTCGACTTCGATGATGGCTTCTGATCTCTGATTTGGATTGATTATCCAGCTCATATAGGATCATATGTAGCGTTGTATTTTATATCTTGATAATTTGATTCTAGTACTTGAAACTGTATATTAAAACTTGTACAATAACGTTTTGTAAAAGAATGTTAAATTTTGGGTAATTCCCAACTTAAATGCTTACATGATAACGATACGACCAGCGGCGGCCTGATTCGCCTCTAGGCCCCCAGCCTGACAGCTTTTGGGCCCCAACTATCGCCGCCCCCATAATACAAAAATGCATTGTAAATACTTAGTATAGAATCGACCCGCACAGGTTATAGCGGTGCCTACTTGTTGAATTTTTCTGTTAAAAAAGTAAATTCTGATGAAAAATTAATTTTATTGGTTCATAAAAAAGACATAGTTATTGTATTACATTGTAACAACTTATAAATACAACACCCAACTACCGAATGATTCTTCAATTGTACCTACAAAATAAGATGTCTCGAAAGTGCTTGACTACTGCTTCCTAAAATATCTATTATTTTGTCTTTATCTAAATCTGTAAATAGGGAACTTTCAACATGCATAAATAAAAAATTAGCCCGATTATCTTCACCTAAAGAAAACCCTTAACCGATTTTTGACCACTTTCAATTTCGAAAATACTCTCTCACAAGTAACTTGAGTGCGTGGTATTGTAAGCAAAATTTGTACGCTAAATACAGGTTGGTGAAAACCCCTCTTTTAGAGAGCTCGAAAATCACCGAAAAAGCACATGAGACACACTTAAAACACTTTGTCTCTTCGCAGCTGTTACCTTCATTACTGTCTTCCTCTTCTGACTCGTTTGATTTGTCACCATCGCGAATGTTTTTTCATTTTTCATTATTAATGAAACTGTCAAATGTTTCAGTTCAAGTAGTAAATGGTCTCTCTCAATATTGACAAAAATGGACACGCTGCGAAGGGCTTCTGGTGGAAAAGTCATAATCTTTTAATTTTTTCGAACTTTTTTGGGTCCAACCACGAGCAGTCATTCAAAATATCTTCATGAACACAAAACCTCTCCTCAATACTAGCTCTGATACTATCAACAATTTGAAAAAACATCGATCTATACTTCTATATAATTGAAATGCTTCCAGCGTCATCGTTGGCTTTCTCTCCAGCCATTTTTTTCTTTTTGTTATTCTTTTTGTGTCTATTCTAATGTTGTGTCTATTTCTTTTAATTACTGTTAATTTCTTTTGTATAGTCTTTTGTTTTGCATAGAGCATATCAAAGTAATTGTCACACCTTTGCGTATTATTTGGTTGAGTCTAATGAGTGAGCTCATTGTGCCTTACTATTTCCTCTATATAAAATACCTTGCCGGGCGATAAAGAGAGCAATATCGATTAATCTTTTAACAACCATTTTTTTGACGTTTACTTCACTTTCTCGTTTTTTCACTTGGTCATTAGCCAACATATTAAAAATGTCACGCCTCTTCTGACACCGAAACGCCGCTTGAGCTGCCAGCTTGTGATATTGCAAATCTTCATGTGTCTCAACTGCCTTATAAACATTCTTAATTGAAATCTCATATCCATGAATGAATGGCGAATTCCGATCTTTACCACCAAAAGCCATGCAGCAGGAACAAAATACTTGGTTTAAGTCAATGGAATGTGATAGCCAATTTCTATGCATTTTTTCGCCATTCAACAACGCTCGATAGTATAGCTTTGAACATACAAAGGAAGTTTCTTTCCTTCTCCTTCTCTTACTTGAATTGGATGCTTATTCAAAAGGCTTTTTTTTATTCAAATTGGATCATCACTGTTTGGGCTGACAAAAATTCCCAGATGTTGGTTAAGTGCATCAGATGTCTTCCGGTTATCCGTCAATTCATCATCAGTTCCCGGATCAAAGCAAGAACTGCTTTCTGCTGATTCACCACAATCGAGAGGAGACGACATATCTGAAATTGGTTCTGGCGGTGCGTCTTCTTCTTCAGCAAAGTCAAGAACAGGTACGATTCCATGTCTACCCACTATAAAAAATACCGACACCGACAGTTTGAAAAGCAAATTATTCTTATTACCAACAGAATCCGCTGTCGGCAGTTGAGTTGATGGAAGAGGTGATCCAGGTTCATCATAGGAGTATTGGACAGAAAATATTCAGTATTTATATTATATTATATTATATATATTCAGATTTTATTTTTTTATATTTTCTTCCCTCTCTTACTTCATTTTTCTCTTCTGTGCTCCGGATTTAAATTTTGGATTGAACGCACTCATGTTGTTTTCGATGGAGGTGTTAATCTAATATGTATAATAATAGCGTAACTCTAACATGCAAACGCTGTATCATTATAATCAATGGTATTATGTATTAGAGGTAGGTCTAGGTACTAGTGGCGGCTCATGCTCGTGTTCCAGGACTGGAGTGAAAATCAGCAATATGGAACTTGCATGATTTTTAATTTAATGGCTTAAAATCAGAAACATGTTATTTATTTCTGATTGTAAGCGTTTTTTATAACATAAAGTTAGGAATTAAATTACCTAAATTTAAGACGAATTAAATTTTATGGAAGTTTCCTAGACCTATTCAAAGATATTTTTAATGAAACTTTGATATTTTATATCATTATTTTCAATTTCAATTTGGTCTCTATACTTTAGTAAAATATATTTTTACTTATGCAGTAGATCAGTTTATAGTAATATATGGCATAAAGCAGAACCCTGATTGTTTTTTCATAAAAATGTTGACCACGTTTCAATTTTTCATTTAGGAATACTGAACATAATATTTTTTTGCGCCTTTTTATTTATTTTTACATTTTACATGATTAAATAAGTGTTAAGCTAACAAAGAATTGTCCATTATTATATAGGTATATATATATATATATATATATATATATATATATATATATATATATATATATATATATATATATAATGCTTTTATTCTTTCACGTGTAAACATGTTTGTAATAAAAATCTTTGGGGTTTAAACACGTGTAATATCCAACAAATAGAACAACAAAATATGCAAAACAACATTACCATGATACCGATACGTAATGCTATTGGTTACTCTGGTCCAGCGACACGTTCAAGGTCAAAATCGCATAGAAACTAAGATTGTTATTTATTAATTACTTGAAAAAGCTGCGTGTTAGCGTGGCGAAACGTTGTAATTTTTAATATTTTTTACACGTGTTTAAACCCCAAAGATTTTTATTACAAATATATATATATATATATATATATATATATATATATATACATTTTATATACATTTTCGTACGTGAACGCTTTCACGAGTCGACACTAGATGTCGAAAAACTTATCATTTATATATATATATTAGCAACTTTGCCGACAGGTACGTAAAGCAGTTACATAATATTTACGTACGTGAACGCTTTTCACGAGTCGACACTAGATGTCGAAAAGTTTATCGTTTAAATATATATATATATAAATTATTTACGCTTTAAGCGCAATCCATTATTAGTATTTATTTATTATTTATGACTCTACTTTCAACTCAAAAATTATTGTGAGTCATCTTCAGAATACAAAAATATTTTTTATACAAGCGTCATATTTAACGTTTGTATAAAAAATATTGTATTTTATTAGGTAATAAACAGAAATCATGATTTTGATTCCGTTAACTGGGATTGTCGTCTTTATAAATTACATTAGAATAATACCACTTGCGGTTAAATCAGAAGCGATCATCAATTGTGTCATTTTGAACCGAATGCTCTAAATATTTTTTACTTATTCTATTTTTGTTTGTATTATACCTATCGCTACTTATTTTTAAAATTTTGGAATTTTTCGAAAACAAAAATGAAGTTTTAAGTCTATAATTTCTTAATTAAAATTACTCTATAGGTAATAAGAGAACAATATTAACGATAACCCATGTCTTATTTTTACTTTTGTTATCTTTCGTTGGTTTATTAAACGTTATCTTACGATAAAAAAATAAAATTGTATGCAATTCCATATCCGTTGTTTATTGAATTTAATATTTTTTTATTTAAATAAACTTGCGTATAATCAGTAAATGCCATAATGGTCTATTGTTCAGCAGTGTAGAAATACATGTGAGTAATATTTTAATCCCCTCAGTTTATTGTTGCCATTTTGTTTTCTTATTAAAAATTAGTTCTTCTATTTAACAATTGATGTAGTACTACCGCTGTCACTCACTGGCGAGAAATATTGTTAAATTTTAAGTTCTATTTTGTTACACATTTATACGAGTTGACTGATAGTTTATTAAATTGATAACCTTTATAGTGTTTGCATTAAAACGAACATTTGTTTAGATTTTGGAAGAAACCGGAATCCGAAAATAGTAAGTACTTCAGAATCTTTTTTTATTGATATTTTCAAACACATTTTTAAAGTGTTTTTAATTTAATTTTACACTAATTATTTACACTTTTTTTATTATAGTCAAAGTGGTGTTGTTTGAAAATGCCCTTTTTGTATCGGTATCGTTTACTTCTAACGAATTCAATTGTTTATATTGTCAATGTTAAAATATTTTTAAGCAACTAATTAATTTATAAAGTTACAACTACAAAGAAATAAATGACAGAATTTATGTAATATTTTGTTATGCTTCATAAATTAAAAAATCTTTTAAATTTGAATAATATTGTTAATTTAGAACAGAGTCAAACTTAGTGTTTGATTTTTTTAATATACCGAGTGTGCGAATTTTCGAACTACTTTTCAGGTATTTCAAACGATCGAAATTTTTTAAATAGAAGGGTTATAATTTTTTTAGACCAAATAGTAGTGAATTTAATTATCTTTTAGAATTATATGATACTCTCTATACCTAAAATGCATATATCTCTGTGTTTTGTTCATCAAGTACAACACAATTTCACAAATCACAATCACATTACACACTAAATTAATTTGTTGGCATGAGTAGGTTTTCCTAAAGCTTGAAGTAAATGCTTTGCAGTAAAACAATTTAATTTCGTTTTGCTTTATGCAACCTTCATATACGACGTCTGAATTGTGAATAATAATGTCTTATCAAAAAGCGAACATACAACATCGTACACGAACATAGCGCGTTGCTATCACTTTCTAACATCCTCCCCCGGCTGGATTACTTGATATCCAAATGATGGAATCTTCAAAGGCAATAACTCCGTAACTGCACGAGTAGTATTGCCAGTGCCAGTATTAATTTGGACTGCTCGTACCATTCTATCAGAACCTGAGTAGAACTAGTTGCCCAACTTGTAATTCGTTTTTCCGTACGGTACGCCATTTTACGCGCGATTGAAGCGTTGCCAGATAATCTCGTGACCACGTCTTCCAAAACCTGTCTACTAAACTTCTTAAGTAGTTATAATTGTCCATGCATTTTGTATCCTGATGACAAATCATCGGTTCAGGAACCACATCTAGTCGTCTTCCAATCTGTAAATGAGCGGGTGTAATTATTGCCAAATCTTCCGGATCTGCAGATGCAGGAAATAAAGGACGGGAATTAATAATTGACTCAATATTGCATATTATCCAACAACTTTACTGCGCTCTCATGCAATTCACCGAAATGATGAGATCTTTTAGAAATGAATCTCCATTTAATTTTATTATCATTCACAAAATTTTGAAATTCTTCCGAAATTTCGTGAGATTTTATAACCGACGCGACTTCTTCCAAATGTTTTTTGCCTTTACAAAGTTAGTGGCATTATCCGAGATTATCTCTGAGCATAAAGCTCGCCTACTAGTAAATCTTTTAAAACAATTCAAAAACGCGTTGGCCGACAAATCAGATGCTATTTCAAAATGAACTGCTTTGCTCAATTGACATATGAAAATGCATACGTACGTTTTTATACGTCTGCGATTATGATATTCGCGTTCCATAACTTCGAATGGACCGCAATAATCAATGTTCGTATGTTGAAAGGGGTAGGCAGGATTTATTCGCGAAGAGGGCAAATCGCCCATCATTTGTTTCATTTTGACCGGATTGAATTTAATACAAACCGTACACCTTCTAAGCGCACGTTTTATCGCCTGTAATCCAGATACCGGCCAGTATTCCTCTCAATTAACGCCAGTAGAAATTGAGTTCCTGTATGTAAATTACGGAAATGCGCGTCTCTAATAATTAATTCCGAAAGAATGTGATTTTTTGGTATTATTATGGGGTGTTTCTTATTATAAGCTAAGTTACCCTTCCGCAAACGACCTCCAACCCTTAATAACCCCCCTTGATCCAAAAAAGGATTGAAAGCTAAAATTTTAGAATCTCGTTTCAGCATTAGACCCTTCCGCAATGTGTTTAATTGGACCAAAAATTCATTTTACTGAACTAATTTTATTAATACATTGCCGCCGCATTTATTTCTTGAGGTATCAATGTGCTTTTGAGATTTTTATTACATTTTAAATTTGCGTTATGGAGAAATCTCAAACGTCACGCAACCACATGTACAAGTTTTTTAAAACTAGAAAACTTATCAAAAATGAAATAGTCACCGGTTAAGCACACAGTAGTTACAATTTCTTGTTTTCCCAATTCCGTTAAATCAGTTTCTGTGTCTTTTTGTAGGGTATAAAATGTTGGCCATTCTTCTAGACACTGTTTTAACCATGGCGGCACCTCTAACCAATATGAAGACATAACATCCCTTGCAACCATGCCTCTACTTATGAGATCCGCTGGATTTTCGCGACAACTCACATGTCGCCAAACTAATTCATGCGAGGAGTTCTGAATAATTCTAATTCTGTTAGCTACGTATGGTTTAAATGATTCCGACGATTTTTTTATGCACGACAACACGATTGTTGAATCGCAGTAGCAAATGACTGAATTAATTCTCAGTTTTAATACGCCAGTAAAACTGCCCCGTTTAATTCCAACCGCGGTAACGTAAGTTTCGATTTATCTCGTTTTTGTAATGGAACTAACCTTCCTTTAGGCCAAATTAACCGTACCGTTATATCTCCTGATGCGGATTTGGATCTCAAGTAAATTACGCAACCATAAGCGATTGAACTCGCATCACAAAATCTTAATAATTGCAACTCTACGGGTTTGTCACAAGCAACTCGTCTTGGGATAACAATTGATTCGACATTTGCTAATTTGCTTTTCACTACTTCCCATTCAGTTTTTAAGTGATTTGATAATTCCGCATCCCATGACAACTTCAACGACCACAGTTTTTGTATAAATGTTCTTAACGCGATTGAGACCACGCCTAGCAACCCCAAGGGATCAAACAATTGCGCTATCCATGATAGTACCAAACGCTTGGTGATCGCATGGATAGATTTGAAATTAACTTCGAATTTGAAAACATCGCGATTACCATCCCAGTACAACCCTAAAGTCTTTCGTTCCTCTTCACTCTTAACAAAGTGTTTATCGCTTGACACACGCTCTAAATGACACCACTTCAAAAATTCTACCGAGTTGCTGTATCATTTCCGCAATTCAAATCCACCGTTACTCAAAATAGTTGTTAATTGTTCTTTCAACTCTCGCGCTTCCGCTAAACTATCACATCCCGTTATCAGATCATCAACGTACATGTCCTTTATTAAAACACCCGCCGCTACAGGATACCGCCCTCGTGTTTCATCCGCCAGTTGTTGGATACATCTAACCGCCAAAAAACAACGTATGTTACTGTACACAATTTGTAAATTCCGATCGCATCTGAGATTCCTGCGCCAGTCCGCAGTAACCGCAATTTTGTGCAATCGAAATCGCAAAAGGACGCTAAATAATTCACTTTGCAATACCGGACCGTTCAATAAGCAGCCATTTAAGCATACTCCATTAAATTTGTCTCTAGCGCTTCTGGATGGGATTCAACGTCTCACCCAAAAATGCCCCTTCGAAAAGAAACAGAAGCTACTGAGCGTTAATTCAGAACAGTCTAACTTTAAAATTATTGTATATATTTTATGTTGCAACAAGGCAAATTGTATTGCTTATATTAAATAACACTGTGGAAAAAAGTGAATTGTGGGTGATACAAACAGTTCTTTAATAAAGTTATTATTTGTCAATTAAATTAAATCTACAGTCCACTATTAATTCGAACCATATTTTTGGCCCTCACGAGCGGAATTCTACAAAAGGTCCTAAAGGAACGATACACACCCGGGTGAAAGAAAAACGCTTTACCACATGTGCAAGAAATAACTTATGCAACAAAACAGAAACGTACCGCTGGGTAAGCGCATTTTTCTGTTTCTTTCCTGTTGAGTATCCTAAACCTGCATATGGTCAACATAATTTATATTTCAATTTATTAATGGCTTGTCGCATTTGCTTTAGTCACGACTGCTGACGCCAAATTAATTTGCATATATATGTTATACGTATTACTGCAAAAAAACGTTAAAATTAATCTCAAAGTATATTACATTTAAATTAAAAATTTATATGAATAAATAAAAATAGTCTTTAAAAGTAGACACTTCGCTTAACGTAATATTTCGTTAACAAACATTTTTTGTCTTTAAAAGTAGACAATATACATTCATAAATTTAAAAAACTCAATTACTCACATAAAATTAACGTCTTTAAAAGTAGACGATTTGTTTAATTTTAATTCTAAAACAAATGGATTAAAGCCAAAGCTTTGCTTGATAGTGGAAGTACGTGCAATTACATAACTAAAAATCTTGCTAGCAAATTAGAATTGAATATAAATCCGATAACGGTATACGGAGTTGACGGGTGCACCTAACAGTTTTGAAGAATACTAAAACGACAATCAAGTCTCTCAATAATAAATTTGAAAGAGAAGTTAATTTCTTAATATTGGAAAAAATAACAGAAGAATTGCCAATAACTACTTTTGATAAGAGTGATTTAATTATACCGGCTCACATAAAATTAGCCGATGAAAATTTTAATATTAGTTCAGCAGTAGATATTTTACTAGGCGTAGAAATATTCTACGATTTATTAAAGCCTGAAGATATAAGGCAAATAATGTTACCTTACAAGAAACAGCATTAGGCTGGATCATTGCTGGTAAAATTAGTTTGGGTAGTTATAAATTTAATATAAAGGAAATTGGTTGTTTGTCATTTAAAAACAACAAAATATTCGATCCATTGGGCGATGCTCTAGAAAACTTCTGGAAGGTAGAAGAAATAACCGAAAATAAAATTCCTACTGAAGAAGAATTAAATTGTGAAAGTAATTTTATTACTAATACTCAAAGAGATGCCCATGGAAGATTCATAGTAAAATATCCAACTAATTCTCAATTCTCATTAGGAACAAACTTCGATATCGCTTTAAAAAGATTTTTCGCACTCGAGCGAAAATAAAAGTACAATCATAAGTTAAAGAAAGATTACAACACTTTCTTAAACGAATATAAAACCTTTGGGCACATGAATAAAATTGCTGATGTAAAATTTGGCAGTTATGGTAAATTAATAAACTCCGATATTTTACATACAAATAATTCTTATATTATTCCTCATCATGCTGTTCATAAAACAAACAGTTTGACATCCTCCCTAAGAGTCGTGTTTGATGCATCTAGTAAAACGCAAAACAATTTATCGTTAAACGATATCTTACTTAATGGCCCACTGGTACAAAATGACTTGTACACAATATTATTAAAATTTCGAAAGCACAACATTGTACTTTCGGCAGATATTGAAAAAATGTTTCGACAGGTTTTAATTCATGAATCGCATCGCGACTTACAAAGAAATCTATGGCGAGACAATCCTAATGATCCAATTGGATTATATAGATTAAATACTGTCACGTATGGGTCAAAACCAGCCACATTTCTAGCTACACGATGTATTAAAGAAATAGCTTTAAAACATCAAGAAATCTATCCCGACGCTTCACGGGCAATTATTAAAGACATGTACGTTGACGATTTCACGTCAGGTGCAGATACGCTAGAGGCAGCTATTGAATTGAAGGACAAGGTAGATCAAATAGAACGAGCTTATGGATGCGTGTTGTATATTAGAATTGTAACTGAAAATGACATTATCGTTAATATTTTAACAGCAAAGTCTAGGGTAGCACCTACAAAACAAATTAGTTTGCCAAAATTGGAATTGTGCGGAGCATTGCTACTTGCAAAATTAATAAAACGAGTCACCGAAACACTTGACGAAAAATTTGACTCAGTGATTTGTTGGACAGACTCGAATATTGTTTTAAGCTGGTTAAATCAGCATCCATCTAATTGGAAAACTTTTGTGGGTATTCGAGTCTTTAAGATACAATAGGTTACTAAACATTCTAGTTGGAGGCACGTACCTAGCAAGTAAAACCCTGCCGATATTGTTAGCAGAGGCATGACGGTAAATAAATTAACAAAATCAATTTGATTTCACGGTCCAAATTGGCTATCAAAGGATTCCGCATTATGGCCTACTAAATAGAATAGTGATAATTTAAAGGTAGGTCAAATTCCGGAACAAAGAAATTTAAAACTAACTCACACTAACATTGAATCTAAATTTGACATATTTAATAAATTTTTGTCTTTGAAGCGGCTTGTAAGAGTAATCGCATTTTGCATGAAATTTAAATCAAATACATTGAAAAATAAACATAATAAAAATTTTGAACTATTAACAATCAATGAATTAGATAAATCTTTTCAAATATTAATAAAATGGGCTCAAAGACAAGAGTTTTCAACCGAAATTCAAGCCTTGAAGCTTAGAAAGAATGTAAAGAAAAGCAGTAAATTACTAACTTTGAATGCTTTTTTAGACGACAATGAAATAATCAGAGTTGGAGGGAGAATAGCTAGAGGTCCGTACAATTTTGAAAAACGGTTTCCTATTATTTTGCCAAAGAGTCACTCTTTGACAAAATTAATAATAAAGGATGAACATAAAAGAAATTTACATGCTGGTGCACAGCAAATATTGTCAAGTATTAGAGAAACGTATTGGCCAATAGCTGGTCTAAATACAATTAAGTCCGTTTTGAAAAAGTGTTTGATATATTTTAAATTTAAACCACGAAGTATCATTGTCAAGATGGGAGAACTGCCATCACAAAGATTAACCCCGTGCTCACCATTTACAACAACAAGTATTGACTTTGCGGGTCCCTTTCTCATAAAAGAACGTAATTTTAGAAATAAAAAATTCATAAAAACGTACATTTGCATATTTGTAAGTTTTGCCATAAAGGCGATTCACATAGAACTCAGTTCAGATTTGAGCACTGATGCTTTTCTTAATGCATTAAAAAGATTTGTTTCAGGACGCGGAGTTCCGAAAAAATTGTACGGCGACAACGCAACAAATTTTGCGGCAGCAGATCGTCGATTGAGAGAAATAAGAGAAGCAATAATTTATAATTTAAAATCAGACATAGTTAAGGCGTCTTATATTGAAAACAAAATTGAGTGGCAATTTATGCCCGTTCGAAGTCCACATTTTGGTGGATTACACGAATCGGTTATTAAGGCTGTAAAAAATCATTTATATAAGGAGATGTTTAATGTAAAATTAACGTATGAAAATTTTAACACTTTAATATGCCAGGTGGAATGCATTTTAAATTCACGTCCTTTGTGTCCTATTTCTACTGATCCTTTAGACCTAGCGGTAGTGACACCTGGGCATTTCTTAATCGGCAAGGCTATGAATGCACTGCCACAAGACCAGTGGAAAGAATGCTACACAAGAAAGGCTAATCAATTCCAACACCTGGAGCAATTGGTTCAATACTTCTGGTCAAGATGGTCAAAAAAGTATATTGGGCAACTGCAAACACGAAACAAATGGCACAAGAGTAACAATTATGCAATTAAGATTGGCACCCTAGTCCTTCTAAAAGAAAACACACCACCTCAGCTTTGACCAATGGGAAGAGTGATACAGTGTCATCCGGGTGCTGATGGTATAATTCTAGTGGTTTCCCTAAAGACAAAAAATGGAACTACTACACGAGGAGTCAAGAATATTTGCCCTTTACCTCTTGAGAACGAGTCCTCAATCGCGGAGGAGTATGGAAGGGATTCAACGTCTCACTAAAAAATGCCCTTTCGAAAATAAACAGAAGCTACTGAGCGTTAATTCAGAGCAGTCGAACTTTAAAATTATTGTATATATTTTATGTTGCCACAAGGCAAATTGTGTTGCTTAACTTCCATTGAATACAACCCTAAGTTTAGTTGTGCTTGAATCTGATTTAAATACAGGATGATGAGGAATATAGAAATTCCAATTTGCAGTTTATTTTTCGTACGCCGTAGTACGAATCTCATCAACTTTCCGCATATGATTTAATGACAAATATTCCTCCATAAACGACACATATTTGAGCTTAGCGTCGCTTACGATTCGCCGCTCTAATTTTAAGAATTGTTCTAACGAGTTGTGAAAACAGCTAGTTAAGCGAATAATGTTTTTATTTGTAGGGTGCTGCACTATAAATTTACCGTCCGAACCGCGTTTGGTAGTGTTTACAAATTTTTGTTCCGCCTCTTGATGCTCATCATTTACAGCCTTGTCCCGCACAAGATTGCACATTTGTATATCTTTAATTTAAATGTTATTGGGTTTGTTGATCGCTATCCAACCGAATAAAGTTTTCTTAAAAATTAAATTTTCATCTCGTATGACGCCCGGCAATAGTAATTCGTAAAAAATTTGCGCACCTAAGTAGAAGGGGGGCAGCTTCAAACCCCGAGGGTATAATTAGGCAGTTCCTTAATTAAGCTAACAACCTCTCACCTACCTCTCACCTCATTAGGCAGTTCCCTAATTAGGCCTCTCACTTCATTAGGCTGTTGTTGTCAACAGCGTGTTGACGCAGGCATTCTATTTAATTACTTGTTTTTGTTTTTGAAGACGTCAATGGAAAATACGGCCACTCACCTCATTAGGCTGTTGTTGTTTTCCATCATGACGGATGTTTCGGCGGTCGATTTGAATTTCCAACATGGCGTCCTAAAGTTTTTTTTATGTATTTAAAAGGATAAAAACATGTACATTTTTCTTTCTCATACTTTATAAACTAGAACATAAACAGGAATAGCAACTACTTAACACCATTTTGTATAACGTATGATTAAACATTAAATAAACAAGATGAAAAAGGATAATTGATTAAAAAAAAACTTTAACATACTGAGGTTCGAACCATTAACGTTTTACACCACCACGTATTTAACATATAGTTTTGAATTTACACTTGATTAAAAATTTTAACATATTGATTGAACGTTAAGTTTGATACACCACCAGTATTTAACATATGTTTTGAATTTACATTTGATTAAAAAAACTTGAACGTATCAGGGTTCGAACCATTAACGTTTTAATACACCATCAAGGTGACGTATGTGTTAGGCAACATAAAAAAAACAACAAGGAGGATACATTTTATTTTGTATCTCTGTTACACAATCACATTTACAAATACCAATAACATATGTTTTTTAATTGGAAGAATAAAGAAAGCAGGAAACAAATTTTATTTCTCTCTCTGTTTCACACACAATATAAAATTATTTTACAAAAATATGAAACATTACAACTTCAGAGTTCCATCTATGAATGGCACACCACATCTAGCATTCGTTTACCAGCTCGAGAATCATTTACGGTGTCACCAAAAATTTTCTTTCTGCAAACGTAGAGTTTTCTTATATTGACGACCAGTTATTCATCTCCAACATCTGTAATTTGAAATAAAAAATAAACCACACACATTTTAAAAAGTATTAACAAGATTAATAACAACAACAAAAACAAAAGCTTTTTAAAAATTAAGAAACGCAATTTTATAATTAAAAAATCTATACTTACCAAGATATTAACCATCTTAAATTTGTAACTCGTTATACTAACAAATATATATCATCACTTTGTATTTATACCGAAAACCCGAAAATAACATTGTTAATTTTGTTTTCTAAATTAAAAAGTGAGAGGTCAAAATTTCAAAAATTTCCTGCTAATTACATTTGTTATCTACCTAAGGTATTTTATAAAGAGCGTTTTTTGACAAACTTTTTGCTAACAATACGTATTAATTAATTAAAATGTAAAACAGTAAGATGATTTTATATCAAGAATGAGATTTTGGAAATAAAAATACGGAAAATCTAATCATAAACAAAAAATATTTAATGTAACCATTTCAATGTCAACAAAATAAAGTAATTTCCGAAAATAAGGTAATTAAAATGTTTACGTTTTTCCAAACCGTGAAAGATTAAGTTTTAAAATGTAATTGACAAACTGATCGCTAACAATGCGTATCAATTAATTAAAATGTAAAACAGTAAGATGATTTTATATCAAGAATGAGATTTTGAAAATAAAAATACCGAAAATCTAATCATAAACGAAAAAAATATTTAATGTAACCATTTCAATGTCAACAAAATAAAGTAAATTCCGAAAATAAGGTAATTAGTCGAAAAACAATTTCCTATTCTTAATATGCTTTTAACAAGAACTGGTGACTAGAAATACTTTCAATGCAACTTTTCAATATCAATAAAAATTTCCAAATCTCTTAATGTGTTTTTTCCTAAGTGGTGACGTCTGTCAAGAATTATATAAAAACAGTGTATTAGTATTTTTGATTCATTCCTATTGATTTTTTCAAACAGGATTAAAATCACCATGTCTGTGAAAAGTTTGTTAAATCTTTACGCGCGAGGTATGCTTAACGACTTTGGGGTTCGAGAACTCTATAGTGATATCTGTGAGAGAATCTGTTTAAACAATGAAATGGTGGATCTAGAAGATATGGACCTCTTCGATCGTTTAATTAAAAACGTATGCGACATTAAGGTATGTTATTTTTTTGTATAATTTTTAAAATTACTTTTCACATATGGAAATATGTGAAATTATAATGTAAGTTCTTGCATTTTTTATTTTTAAAATTACGCTGTATGTTTTACAGTTCATCAACAATTTCATTAAAACGCCCTCAACCTATTTACCCGATTTATTTCATGCTAACCCTGCATTTTCACCTAACACGCTATCATCCCATCCCGCTTATTCATCATCTCCTACTATTAAACCCATGCTGAACTCGAGCACCAGGACTTGTAATGTAAATTTCTAATTTTTTTATTATTAATAATATGCTTTAAGATACATTTTATTGCAGATGGTCGGAGGAGCTACTATTACTAACGCTACAAACTTTAAGTTTTTCACCCTAATTGGCGAGGGTGAAAAGAAATCAAAATTTAGAACCATGGGAAGGACCATGGTTTTAAATTTAAAGATATTGACACCATTCAAAACCCGACCATATGGCTAGAGGTAATTTTATTTAACAAATTTAATTTCAAATGTATTTACATTTTTTTTGTTTTTAGAACGCTTTTAACGAAGTGTTGATCACGTCCTAGCTGGCGCCGATCCTTCGGACTCGTCCTTAGAAACGATAACTTCTCCGAGAAACCGGTGGGCATTTCCTTCAGACGTAGAGATCAACTCGATTCCAAAGTGGTCATGACAACGTTGGAAAAATTCTGCAAAGCAATGCAATCTTCTTCACCGCTGATGCTCTACGTCTGCATGTCGACCGCGTTTCTTTACCTAGAGGGATGGGAATGAGTCGCAACAGAATGACGGGCGTCAGCTACGAGGAGTTTTGCCGGCGCAAGACAGGGTCTTCGTCATCGAAAACCAGGATAACCTGTGTTTGGCAAGAGCGCTCGTGACGGCGATAGCTGTAAATGAAAACGAGCCCTTTTTGAAAACTCTACTTTGGTACGACATGCATGCTCGAGTTCAAGATCTGTGCGAAGCTGCAGGTGTCGATTTAAGCAACGGCGGCGATCGAGGCCATATACAACAATTCCAGGACTATTTGGTAAAGTACACTATTGTAGTTTATAAACACAGATTAGGGAAAACTGTTTATTATGAGGGTCCTCGTAGTGCAGATAGGGTGGTTTTAAACTTGATTTTGGAAGAAAACCATTATAACGTGATCACAAACCTTTGTACCACTTTTAGTACTACTTACTTTTGTGAATTATGCCGAACGCGTACAAATAATAAAATTAAACATAAGGGATGTAAGTACATTTGCCCGGCTTGTCACACTTCTCCTCCATGTAACCTAAATCTCGAAAGTATACCGTGCAATTCTTGTCATCGCGATTTCCGCGGACCCAAATGTTTTGCTGAACATACAAAAAATTTGTGCAAAATTTTCAAACGATACAAATCCTGTCTTAATAGTGTTTGGGTAGAAAAAACCGCCCACAAATGCGGATACCGGTATTGCACTCACTGTAAAAGTGAAAACCGGTCCGTCATTTATGTTTCATGGCTCAAAATCCCGTCAATAAGAAAAACTTGATCAAAATTTCATTTTCGTTTTTTATGATTTTGAATGTCGGCAGGATACTTCTGTAGATGATGCTCCGAATATATTTATGTATATTCCCACCTTATGTGTGGCACAGCAAGTGTGCAAATCTTGCATTGACGTCGAAGACATCGCAAGACTGCGCAATCTGTGGAAAACGCGAACACATTTTTAAAGACAATCCTGTCGAAGATTTTCTAAATTACGTTTCGACATTAAGGAAAAAATGTAAAGGGGACATAGTGGCATTAGCGCATAATATGAAAGGGTACGATGGCGCATTCATATTAATAGCTTTGTTTGAAAACGCGAATGGGTGGAACCCTAAAATCATTGCGACGGGCACTAAATTAATGTCAATTAATTGTGATAGCGGTATTAAATTTATCGATTCTCTTAATTATATGCCGATGCCATTATCTAAGTTACCCAAAACATTTAATTTTTCAGGCTCAAAAGGCTACTTTCCACTACTTGCTTGGAGTTCTGGTCACGCTTCAAAACTTCTAACGGAATAGATCCGTTTAGGGAATCTTACATTATAAGGCCGATGAAGATGAGCAAATAAGATACCTGGATGTTTGTTCTCTGTACCCGTTTGTGAATAAGTACGGGAAATATCCTGTAGGGCATCCGCAAATTGACATCGGGGACGAGACATGCCGCCAGTTATCTTTAGATTCGGCGGAAGGTATTGTCAAATGCACTGTTTTACCACCTTCAAACTTATATGATCCGGTTTTACCTTGTAAAATGCATGGTAAACTTATGTTCATCCTCTGCAGGTTGTGTGGAGAGTCTATGTTTAACGGTGACTGTAACCATACGGATGATGAGCGTAAGTTTACTGGTACATGGGTAGCGGACGAACTTCAAGAAGCGCTATCACAAGGATATACAGTTTTAGAAATTTTAGAAGTTTGGGAGTACGAGATTGCACAGTATAACCAGGGTTCTAAGTCTGGAGGTTTATTTTCAACTTATGTTGATAACTTTTAAAGCTGAAACAAGAAAGTTCGGGATGGCCTTCGTGGTGTACGGATGACCAATCGAGGGATAGGTACATATCTGAATATCTCGAGAGAGAGGGGTTGCATTGGATACAGCCAACATAGATGTAAATCCGGGTATGCGGTATATTGCCAAATTATGCTTAAACAGCTTTTGGGGTAAGTTTGCCCAACGGGAAAATCCAATGCAAACCTCGATCATACAAGATCCGTATGATCTATTTAGATGTTGACCGATCCTTCTGTGGAAGCCCACTCTCTTACTTCTGTTAATGATGACACCCTAATTTTAAACTGGGACAGGCCGAATGAAGGTATAATGCACCTTAACACGGTTAATGTAGCACTAGCTGCGTACACCACCGCAAACGCCCGTCTAGAATTGTACAAATACTTGAAACAGTTGGACAGACGTGTGTTATACTTCGATACAGATTCGGTTATTTTTACAGAGAAACCAGGTGAATGAACCCCTGTAACAGGTGATTTCCTAGGAGACATGACAGACGAGATCGAATGTTACGGGCCTAATAGTAAAATAACAGAATATGTTAGTGGTGGCCCTAAGAACTATGCCTTTAAGGTGTGGTCAACTAAGTCACACACTTACGAGTACGTATGCAAAGTTAAAGGCATTACATTAAACTTCAAAAACTCGCAAGTTGTGAATTTTGATTCCCTTAAAGACATGGTTCTTAACAACGTCGAAGACACGTATGTTCAAACTGATCGACGTATTGTACGAAACGCAGCGTTTGATGTTCTATCCAAACCCGAAAAAAAAGTTTTCAGGGTAAAATATACAAATAGGCGTCGGGTTGAGGATAATTTAAACACGTTACCATACGGATACCGTTTGTGATCACATTGTGATGGTTTTTTTAGCTTTACCAAATGTTTCTGGAATTAATAGCTTTATTTTTTATTTATTTATTTATGTATTTATTTATTTATTTTATTACATGTAAATACTGTTAGCGTTAGGTTTATGTATATGTTAGCTTTAAATACTGATTTAAAATTTTTAATGTAACACTTTTAAATATGAATTGTTCATCTTTAGTATTTATTCTTAACTTTATTAATTTGTATTCTCTTATTAATGTTTAATCCATTTTCATCTTTTCACCATTAATTAATTGTATTGTTTGCGTTTTTTCTCGAAAATGCACGTAAATCTTTTTATATGAATTTTTAAAACAATTGATTTAATAAAACATTAATACTGTAAAATAATTGTTTATTTTTGAATAATTACAATACATTTTTATAAATCTAACAAATTTGTTTTCGTAAAACATAAATTGTACATCAAAATTATTAAATGATCGTTTCTAATTAAATTATTATTAAACATTCCCAAAAATTCTAAAGTGTTAATATTACAAAGTTTAAAAAGTAAATACAAGAGACAATATTGACCGCAGAAATCCGAATGAAAATCATGCAATATCTGACCATTATAAACCCAAGTTGCACAATTTTGGTCTAAGAATTTTCTATGATTGTTTTGTGGAGGTCTTCCGAACGAGTTTAAGTATTTGCCATATCCGTATTTATCTATGAAAAATGCAGCCCAATGTTGACCTGGTTTATTTGACGGATCGTTGTTTGCAATTACAGCAGCAGGTCTCGGTATACGATGTGGAAGTTGATTAGAAGCACAGACAATGCGTTGTACATTCTTGATGCTCGGAATACTCTTCAGCTAGTGTGCAAGCTCGACCTGGTATATCTTTACCATTAGTTCTGGACCACTCGCATAAAATTAATGCATGCTCCAATGCACATGACGGGTTTTCAATATTATGATGAAGACATTTGACTGCTTCCATATTTTTCTTTAATACTTTAAACGATGGACACTCAATCCCTTCCATGTTTATTATTGGTTTATTTAAAAATTTTAAAGTGTATTGTTTTTCGCCACCTTTCACAAAAATTGTGTTAAAGGGTGTTGTCTCGTAATTAATGTAGTCATCACTCCACCGTAATCCGTGAAAATAATGTTCTAAATAACATATTTCTCGTTTTACTGAATTTGGCAACTTTGAATAATGACTTGGTGGTTTTATAAATAAAACTTCACAACAATGTCCATCGGAAGACACGATACCAATTTCCTTAGGAATAAATTTTTTATCTTCTCCGAAATTCCTGTATGTCAACAAAAGCATCCATTCTGGTGAGACGTTGTTTAATAACTGATATGTTCTTAACTACTGAAATCAACCATCACATTTCGATGTTTATCAATCTCGATAACGTTGTCAAACTCTGCGTATACTAAACAGTTTACAGTTTCCGCCAATGCATCTTCAAACCCTACCTCTATTCGCAGAGAACCGTTTTTACAAGATTCCACTGGAAATTCATATTTGCAGTGAGATCTGCTGTTAAGTCAAATGCTGTCAAACAGTAACCTTTGGCATAATCTTCGAGAGAAATTCCATTTCCTTCATTTAGAAAATGAATACCGGTTCCTGAGAATAATGTATGATACGCTCGTACATATGTAGATTTTGTAAAATCGGGTTGAAGTTGTTTGGATGGTATTTGTTGCCAGTCAATGTATAGTGAGAGGTAATTAATTTTATAATGTTGAAAATTGTAAGGATTAACAGCGTAATCTCCATTGAACGCTTTATTCGATATAAATCCTATAATGCAACGTTTTGGCAATTGACCCAAGAACACACTATCTAAAGATTTTCTCTGTAGTGCTGATGGAATGGTTAACACTTTAACGTCCGCTTTAGTTATTGGATATTTTGCAGTTGCAGATTGTAACGCTTTCGTGTGTGCAAGAAGTATTGTAGGATTAATTCTCATCCTTCTTACCAACAAACTCGCGTCTAAAATTTTAACTTTGTATGTAGATCCTGATGCGGCCATTAAATTGAATGAGTCTCTTGAACGAACAAATTTTATTTTCATTTCAACTCCGTTGATTAAAAATTTTCTTGATTGAATATATCTGAATGCACATGTCCTAACATTTCAACATGTTTACTAGTAGATGTTAATGTTTTACGTTTACTAAATCCAGCGTTATCTTCTGTCAATTCATCAAATTTTCCCGGTGTATCTCTGTACCACAAACTACAAGTTAGATGCGATTCTTTTGCATCTGGTCCATAATTTAACAACGTTTCAATGTATGATCGGTAAAAATAAGTATTATTTGGTGGTGAAACAAGTTTTTGGTTAAAATAAACTTCAACTTGATTAAATAACAAATGCATCCAGTTGTTCACAGGTCCTACAACTTCGTTAACTGTTAACATTGAATCATCTTGCTTCACAATTTTAGTTGTAATGTAGAGCATCGTTTGACCTAAGTCCAGGTAATCATTACCATTTCCAGGCACTACAAATTCAATCGGTGCATCGTCACTCAGTGAAGATAGTGGTTTATAAAAATCCATTCTCCCGATTCAATCGAAGTTTGAGTTGACGGAAGTGCAAATAAATCTAATTCAGACTTGACGCATTCACAAGATTGGGCATGGAGAAAAGCCATTATTAATTTTGTCCAAATATATCGTTGTAAACGAGATTAGAAACTTTTCGCTTAGGTTTTAACGTTTTTCTGTTAACAAGTGGTGATGAATGACTCGATATTTTCTGACGAGGCTTTTATATCCCGATCCTTGCATTAAATTTTCGATTTTAACATCGGCTTTCCGTTTCAGATTTTGACACGCGTTCTATCTATGAAAGATTCTTTGATTGGTTTATTCTCTATGACATCACCCAAAATATTAGTTCCAGTTCTCAACACTTCTTTCCCTACCGCTTTAGCGCCAGATTTAAATAATGGAAGAACCGAACGAAATAATCCTCCTAACCAGCTTCCAATTCCGTGCCCTCGTTGATACGGAGCTCCCTGTAAATAGCACCGATACCGCTACCAGCTTGATTCATGTAATATTGTTGATACGGACAAGCCATATTACTTAACTTTTTAAAATGAAGTTTCAAATTCAAAGTTCTCTTCGCATTACAGGAATGTAATGTACCGGAGAGTAAACTATATCTTTGTGACAGCCATAATTATAATTATCAGAAGTGACGTTCACAATTCTTAAAAGTGGTGATAAAATATCACCGACAAATTGAGATTCCACAATATCACAATAAACAAACATTTGCGAGGGTATACCAGTCCATATGTTTGCAGGATGTTTTGCACTTTTTCATTGCCAAATTTTGATCAGGGTAAAACCAATTGTAATGCTAACCGTTTAGAAAATCCTAGTACGCTTAGAAATGTGTTTAGAGTGAGTGAAATTCGTTTAGTTATTTTATTGTATTCAAAAGTTTATTAGTGGTTTGATTAACTTGTGATTATTAATTATATCCAGAACGTCCTCGATTGTTTCATAGTTGCTGGCTGGAATTTTTATGATATGCCATTTGTCGTCAGAATAAAAATTTGTTCACCGTCTTTAAGAAAAAAGTTTACAGCTTTTTCTTAATACATCATCTACATAATATTCCTCGTTATCTGGTGGTTCAATGCGATAAAACATTAAGTTTTCAGCTTCACCAACGGCTAAGAATGAACAAGGGTATTGTAGCTCAGAAACTCCGACAACCCATTCTCCAACCAACCTTATACGTTTAGGTAGTTGGGTTGTGAAATTAGCGGTGGTATTATTCGGAAAATAGTGTATGGAACTATTGCTCAACAGTGTCAAGTAAAATTCGTTCTCCAAATTCATAATTGTTGTAAATCTTTAGCGTATACCCAGGAATTAAATTTCTCACCGTACCCACTCCACTTTACTATTGTTTATTTCGACCTTTACCTTTTCTTTTAAAACTATTTCAATTTTTTACCTTGTGTTGTAATCAATTGTAACTGGTTGTAGTTCTTTTTCATAAAATGTTCCTTCAATTGGTTCACTGTTAAATCCACAATTTGATAGACGGGTGGTTTGCGTTTTATAACTTTAACTATTTTAAATATTTCTTCACTCCAATTTGCAGTGTAACCTTTCTCGAATACTAATTTGTTTCTGCTAATTCTTACATGTTGATTCACTTTATATTTAGGTGAACGCTGAATACCTACACCGTCATGGTATAGATTTTTCCAAACTTGTAAAATGTTTTCGTCGTTGACATCATTGGGAGCCATTTTTATGCTTCGATGGTATCTGCTGTTATAAGATAACACCAAATCTTGTAACACGTTAATATATCGGTAAGAGTTTGAATACGTAAAATAACGCCACATTCTTGTTTTAAGAGTTCTATTAAATGGTTGTACTACAGCAGCTTTTACATCAGGATTATTAGTTACATAAAAGTAATGTTTTTGTCTTTAAAAAATGCTTGAACAGGTCTAGCGATAAATTCTTTTCCTTTATCTGTTTGAATACTTTCAGGAATGTTCTGAGCTTCTTCAAAAATATTAGTAAATGCATCCATGCTTTTTTGGTGAAAACATCGATTACTGTTAATATGTAATTGTAGTTATCGTTATGTTTCCGTATACTCTGCATATCGCATAAATCTGCCTGTTATAATTGAAACATATTATTTACAATATATTTATTTCTCGGAAATCGTTTTTTAACAGGTTTGTGTACAGTATACGATTCTTGCTTCCGTAACCAGTTTCCTACATCATTTCTTGAATATCTATTTTTTACACTTTGTATTAAAGAATTTGCGCCAGCAAATCCAACTTCATTAGCAGGATCGAAATATATCGTGTTTAATTCCATGATTACAGTTTCAAAGGTTCCCAATTTAAAAATGTTGATGGTGTTTTATTCAGCGGTGGTGATGTTCTAGTACGTGCAGGAGTACCTTTTTGTATAGGACTTCTTGATCTAGTCCGATGTCAATGAGGTTTTCGTTGTTATCTACTTTTTAAGTTCAAACTTTTGCTCTACTGGAGATACTACACTTCTCCGTTTTAAATTTATTAGTTTGTGCGGGAAATTAACTTCTTTCATAAACATTGCAAACTGTGGCCAACCTATTGGACTTGTATTTTTTCGAGGTCTGATTGCGTCATGCACCAAGTCTATAATATATGACGAAGGAATTATTGTTGTGTTTATGTTGCGAAAGTCGCGATTTCTGGTGACGTGATAGAGGAATTTTTCATTTTAAAGTATTGTATACACATTCTCAGATGCAATGAACTTGTTTATCGTCTGCACATTTTAGTAATGCAAGACGTTCTTTATTTCCAAGTTTCGCTAATGCGCGAAGAAGTTCAGAGTGTTTAACAAGCACCTTGGGCATTATTGATGGATTATTGCAAATTTATCTGAACAGTGTATTTAAATCCATTTTTCGGAACGTAAACACAGCATGCGCCGTCTTCGTTAAAAATCGAGCTTCGGTAACGAACTGAATCCGGTGTAGATTGTTTTAAATCGGGCTTTGTCGCGCGGATTTTTGAATAATACAATGTAATCGTGTTTAAGGAAATGTCACGATGGCCTTTTCCTGATGGAATATATTTTGAGTTAGGAAAAACAAAAATCATCAATTATTTTTTTTTGTTTTTTCTTTGTCCCTTCTCGAGCCCTTGTTGGGGGGAGTAAATGAAACAACAAACTCAATATGTGGTCAACGCCGGCCTTCCTACCCCAAGGGTTGGGTCTTTATCAAGGCTAAAAATTTTTTTATTTAATATAAGACATGAATGTTATACATAAACCAATACAAATTAGAAATTAAAATTAGAAAACGGTATACATTAATTATTGTAACAAAGAATTTTCTTATACAATTAAAAAAAATATATTATTTTTATATATATATATATATATTTATATATATATATATATATATATGTAACAAGTGACTAATCACCAACAAGATTAAAAGAAGAATCTTTAGTTATATAAGTTTCCAATTAAAATTCTTTTTTTATTATAAAATATAAATTTTGAAAATTATTAAGAATAAACGCGATAAAAAGATAACCGGTATTGGACTCACCTCATAACAAATAAGAGTTGGTAGTCTTAATTACCATCAATTGATGGAAACGTCACATATGGATTAAAAATAACAATAAGATTCCATATAATTTTTTATTGTGAGGGATACAAATTGTGGAAATTTATTAACTAAATCTTGTAATGTAATATTCTCCTTGTATTTTTCATCCAACACTTTAATGAAGTCGTCATACCCGATTTCTTCTATATCTACGTACTCTTCATAACCAACATTTTCTTTTTATCAATTATGTTAACCACTCTTTAACAAATTCATAAAATTGAAAATCAGACTTTTCCAATTTTTGCATTCGAGATGTAAAATAATTCTTCATTTTTCTAATAGATTGTAGCGAAGTAAGACCTAAATAAAGTTGATACTTTTCATCGTTCTTCTTTGATATGAAGCGTACAGCATTCAATTCTGTTGTGTGGATTGTATAATATTCAAACTCGTATTTTCCAACATCTTTATGGTTGAGCGTTTCAATGATATCATCTAGTTCATCCAGAAACGATTTAAATTGTGACAACGTAAAATGTACTGTAGAATTAAACCATGATTTAATTATTTTTAAACAAGTTTTAAAATCATTGTAAACATCCATTCCAAAACAAACTGATTTGGTATAACTTTTGTTTAGCGGAATACCTCATTAAGCAGTGTATTTTTCTCACGTTGTTCTAGATTCTGTTTACAGTCTTCATCTGTCGTAATACCGTAAGATTTTCGAGCATTGTTGCACATTTTATAATCCACTTCTGATAGTTTGTACACTGGTGATCTTGACCGATGTCGATAGTAGGGGATTATGTTCTTTTTGGTAGAGTTGTAACTGTATTTACCATCTATTTTATTATTGTTGAGATGATTTCAACGCTAAATTATAAATACATAATACGTCATTTTATACAATTCTGATATCATGACGTCAATGTTATTGGGAAAACGTATATTACTTATTTTTTGAAAAATATGTTTTCGAAAAAACAACCTTGTACAACAACTTTAGGGTATAATTTAAATCTAGCACTGACTCTGAAGCCATACTGGTTTGACAGCCATATTGAATCGCTTTAGGTAATTGTTTTTCGTGTTTGTGAAGTAGTTTATAAAGTATGAGAAAGAAAAATGTACATGTTTTTATCCTTTTCATCTTGTTTATTAAATGATCAATCATACGTCATACAAAATGGAGTTACGTGAGTGTTATTTTTGTTTGTGAAGTAGTTTATAATATACAAAAGTGATAAATATATATATGTTTTTATCCCATTTCATCTTGTTTATTTAATGTTTAATCATACGTCATACAAAATAGCGCTACGTGAGCGTTATTTTTGTTTGTGAATAACAATGATAAATATATGTTTTTATCCTTTTTCACCTTGTTTATTAAATGTTTTATCCTTATTCATCTTTTTTAATTAACCTTATTCATCCTTTTAATTAACAGGTCTTCTTATCTTAACTTACATTTTACAGCATCATACATCATTAATTCATCTTAATCAACCTCTACAGCTATATACAAACTTCAAACTTTATCTTTCAATTGTCGCCGTAGCTTAGTGGTTAAAGCCTTGGCTCGGTAATGCAATGGTTGCAAGTTCGAATCTCAACCAAGTATTTTTAAATACATAAAAAACTTTAGGACGCCTTGTTGGAAATTCAAATCGACTCCGAAACATCCGCCATGATGGAAATCAACTTCAACAACAACAGCATAATGAGGTGAGAGGCCGTATTTTCCATTGACGTCTTCAAAACAAAAACAAGTAATTAAATAGAATGCCTGCGTCAACACCCTGTTGACAACAACAGCCTAATGAAGTGAGAGGCCTAATTAGGGAACTGCCTGATGAGTTGAGAGGTAGGTGAGGAGTTGTTAGCCTAATTAAGGAACTGCCTAATTATACCCTCGGGGTTTGAAGCTGCCCCCTTTCTACTCACGTAAAAGCACATCTATTTCCTTAGGGCTTAGATACATTGAATTCCTCATCTGCTAAACAAATACCGTTGGGGATGTTATTAACTCTAAATGAAGCAGTGCGCAAATTTTCCGTTATCTTATCAATTAAAAAAATGTAGAACTTACTTTATAATCGTGATGATTGGAGTAAAGTGTCAAGACAATCGATTCCGTTAAGGTGGATGAATTTTTGTTTATTCCAAATACTTGGAGAGGGTTAGTTAAATCATTTATAGGCAACCTTAATTTCCGCGCAAAGCCCTTTGTTATTAGTGAAATTGAGTTACCGCTATCACACAAACACCTTGCCTGATACTTACGCACACTGGTATAAACCCCTACGTTTGCTGTAGCTAGTAATGTAACTTGGCTATTATGATCTACTCGACTTATATGTGAGCACACCACTTCGTTAATACTGTCTTGTTATCTACATTAATTACCCCAAAATTAACTGACTGCGTATCTCCGATAGGGCCCATGTTTTCTTCGCGTTTGAGAACCATTTCAAAGTGCAATAAGTAATTGTGTTTATTATTACACTTACTATATGTTCTACCTTTACAATCTCTAAACGAATGATTTGGCGATAAGCAATTGTAACACAGATGTAATTTACCGACTTATTCGTGATCTTTTTGTGGAGTGTACGCCAAAAATTTTGAAAAATGATATATTGGATGCTCTCCCGTACACAGTGAGCATTTTGATTCGTGACCACTGAGCGTAACTATTCTTCTTAGGTAATGAGGGTGAATGATTTGATTTAATATTACCGGATACTGCCTCCAATCAATTTTACCGCTCGTTCAAGAAATTTTTCAAAACCGCAACCGTAGTAAATTAATGCTTTTGTTGTTCTGTTCCCAAAGCTTTTTACTGTTAACATCGAATTTAGAGAACAATAATAGATATCAATAAAATTCCCCCAGTTCTCCGTATCAATTTTTAACGATTTTAATGCACGCTTATGTTTAAAGTTATTTATCGTTAATGCTTGTAATGTCTTAATAGATTGCATTTTCCTTTTCAAAGATAGGTATTTCACAACGATTTTATATGCTCATTAACTATCATTTTCTATTTCGAATTTATCAAAAAGAAGCTTCCATGCCGCACGATATGCCATCAGTTATTTTGATTACGCTTATCGTAGCAGCAGCATTACCGCTCAAGGAAGATTGAAGTCTTTAAAACTATCTCTAAATCTTCGAGCACTGCTGATAACTACCGTCAAAGGTTGTTATCGAGATCGGTGGTAGTTTAATTTTCTTTTCGTTATTATCAACAAAAAAACTAGTATTATGAATCATCTGACTTTGTTAACCGCGAGCGCGACTCAATAATTTTTCTGCTTCAGAAATTATGCGCACATCTTCAAATTTTGCGCGTTCCGATTTTCCGTCGGCTGTAGCATCTAAACTCAATTTCCGTTGAATATCGTCAAATTTATTTAATACACCACGAGCTTCGTTAAGGTGAATTTTAACTTGATTAGTTTATCATCAGATTTAAAATTTACCAAAAGTTGAAAAATCTGGTTAACGAACCCTTTAGTGTTGCCGCTTTTATCCTTCAGCTAAATCATGATCGTGCAATAAATAATTGAATACTTTTACTGCAAATTTAAAGCTTTTGTTATGCATTATGACTTCCAACGGAACGACAGGATTAATGAAGGAGATAAATTGGAATTTATAAATCAGAAAGGACTTATCTGCCTTATTGTCCGCGTTCTCCAGGTATGGTGTTACTGTTATTTCACCAAACAAAACGTTTTCGATGATGTCTTTAGCATATATAGATCAGCTGTTGACGTTGTTTAATAGTAGAATGAGGGGGTCGCCAAACCCTCAGGGCATAATTAGGCAAAGCCTAATTAGGCTAACAACCCTCACCTACCTCTCTCACCTCATCAGGCAGTTCTCTAATTAGGCCTTCACCTCATTAAGCTGTTGTTGTCAGGCTGTTGACGCAGGCATTCTATTTAATTACTTGTTTTTGTTTTGAAGACGTCAATGGAAAATACGGCCTCTCACCTTCATTAGGCTGTTGTTGTTAAGTTGATTTCCATCATGGCGGTGGTTTGGCGGTCGATTTGAATTTCCAACATGGCGTCCCATCATGGCGGATGTTTCGGCGGTCGATTTGAATTTCCGACATGGCGTCCTAAAGTTTTTTATGAATTTAAAAACTTGGTTGAGTTCGAACTTGCAACCATTGCATTACCGAGGCAAGGCTTTAACCACTAGGCTACGGCGACAATTGAAAGATAGAGTTTGAAGTTTGTATATAGCTGTAAAGGTTGACTCAGATTAATTAATGATGGTGTCAAACATTTAATAAACAAGATGAAAAAAGGATAAAAACATGTACATTTTTCCTTCATACTTTCCCCATAAACTAGAAAACAAACACGAAAAACAATTACCTAAAGCGATTCAATATGGCTGTCAAACCAACATTTTTCTTTATTAATTACATTAACCACGGCTTTTAACAAGTACTTTTAAATTTACATTTGATTAAAAAATTTAACATACTGAGGTTCGAACCATTAACGATTGATACACAATCTTTTGTAAACAGATGACACCATTTTGACATGATGACTTATGATTTTAAAAACATACCTGTTCAACATGTTAATTACATTAACTACGTATTTGACATATAGTTTTGAATTTACATTTGATTAAAAAACTTTAACATACCGAGGTTCGAACCATTAACGTTTGATACACCACCACTACGTATTTAACATATAGTTTTCAACTTTACATTTGATTAAAAAAAACTTTAACATACCGAGGTTCGAACCATTAACGTTTAATATACCACCACGTATTTAACATATAGTTTTGAATTTACATTTGATTAAAAAAAAAAACTTTAACACTTCAGGGTTCGAACCATTAACGTTTTAATCACAAACACGAAAAACAATTACCTAAAGCGCTTCAATATGGCTGTCAAACCAACATTTTTCTTTATTAATTACATTAACCATGGCTTTAACAAGTACTTTTAAATTTACACCGGATTAAAAAAATTTAACATACTGAGGTTCGATATGGTTTCAGAGTCAGTGGTAGATTTAAATTATACCCTGTAGTGGTTGTACAAGGTTATTTTTTCGAACACATATTTTCAAAATAAGTAATATACGTTTTATTCTAAAACAATTTAAAACGTGGAATATCGAAAATAAAATTTTAAAATTTGGCGGTGAAGTTAATTTAAAAATTTTAAATTAGAGTTTAAGTCGGTACTAAATTTTAAAGCTGACGAAAAAACCGAATAACAACGCAAATTAAATTTAAAATCATAAAATAAAATCCACGCACTAAATTTTAAAGCTGACGAATAAAACCGAATAACAACGCAAATTAAATTAAAAAAAAATCATAAAATAAAAATCCCTCGAGTGTTAAACAAATTGTTAATAAATGTTTACAAAAGTTATCAATTCCAAAATATAATTTTAAAACATGTAGAAAGTTGTTTGTCGACTTTTAAATAGAGGATTTCAAATAAAATCATTCGTTATAACATTAAAAATAAAAAAAAATTGTTAATTATAAACGTTGCAATGAAAATAAAGAAATCATTCGTTAACATTGAAATGAAATTGGTTAAATAAATAAAAACGCAAAACAATTATAAACTTTTAATGAAATTAAATAAAACTTTAATATAGTGGTAAAAATAATAATTTTTAAGTAGTTGTTAATGATTACGAGTTGCAAGGTATAATACTTTATTGCATGTGGCAATAACTAACCAATCTAAGAAACATATAAGTGTTAAAATAACGAAAACAGAGAGATTTACAAAGTTGTATAAGTAAAATTGAACAAATACTAATATTGATATTCGAAAAACACTTACCCTGTTGGAACAATTCACAAACATTTTATTTATTTAAATGAACGCGTTTTAATTTATCAATATTGAAATTACATACACATACAAACCCGTTCAAAATCAAACTGACGGTAATTTCGAAATTTCTAAAAACGAAATTAAACGGGGAATTACTCAGCAATCTAATTAGTGCACGACCTCCAAAATTAGTACACGCAGTTCAAACAAGAAATATTTTAACAATATAACTTAATTTCAAAATTAATAGATCTCAACAATTATGGTTCTAAAAAACAAAAATAAGAATATATTGATAAAAACGTTAAAATAAAAAAGAATTGAAATTATGAAAGTGTAAACTCTGAAAATAGAAATTTAGTTATAACAGGAAAGTTTGCTAATGATAATGAGTAATTACCTACGTACAAACAAGTCGATTAATGCTACCTGGTAAACATTCTTTTACAACAAAATTGGTATAAAAGCAAAATTTCGAATTTAAAATTTATTGTCATTTTAAACTTTGAATCATCCACTTTTCATAATGTCTATTTCAACTATCCTAAATTTATACTCTTGCGGTATATTTAACAACGAGGAGATAGTGCAGGTCTACGAGGACATTTGTGAAAGATTAGTAATCCACGAAGATGTTATCGAGCAAGAAGATGAGGAGATTTTACATCGTTTAGCTCAGAAGGCTGCTGAGATCAAGGTAAGCCGATTTAAAAAAAAAATAAAAAGTATTTATTATTGTAATTATTGTTATACGTAATTTAGGCTTTACCACCAATCGCTGGTAATTCTGAGCTGGTATCGAAACCGACGACGTCGTCAAGAAGCACCGAGTCAAATGTAAGTACTTTGTAATTCTATTTAACAAATTATACAACGCTGAATCTTTACAGACGCTTATAGGGAGAGGGCTGGCGACAAATTTGCAGTACGTCAACATAATTGAAGAAGGTGTAAAGGAAATTAAAAAATTTAAGACTGTTGGTAAAACAATTTTGTTTAAATTTAAAGAAGTTACTGCATCTGCTAATCCATTGAGTTGGCTAGAGGTAAAACTTGTTTAATTATTAAGTATACAAGTATCTAATTTTACTGTTTTTAGAATGCGTTCAACGAGATTTTGGGGCGTTTGTTGGTTGACGCTTCCGCATCCGACCGTGTGGGGCTCGTTTTGCGTAACGATAATTACCCCGAAAAACCAATCGGCATTTCGTTCAGACGCAGAGACCAATTAAATTCTAAAGTTATAATGGCGACTTTAGAAAAAATTTTGCAAAGTAATGCAAATTTCTTCGCCACAGATGCTCTGCGGTTACACGTGGACCGGGTTACTCTTCCTGCAGGAACAGGTAGCGGTCGTGACAAAATGACGGGCGTTAGTTACGAAGAGTTCTGCAATAGAAAAAAGGGCATCCTCGTAATAGAAAATACAGACACCTTATGTCTAGCCAGGGCTCTTGTGGCGGCTATAGCGTGGAGATCTGAGGATGCTGCACTAAAAAACTTATTAGGACGCGACAACCCAATCATGTACTCCCGAGCTCTGGATTTGTGTGACGCAGCAAAGGTGGACCTTAAAGATGGAGGAAACCGAGACCACATCGAGCAATTTCAGCAATATTTGGTAAAGTACACTATAATCGTTTATAATAGTCGTTTAGGAAAATCGGTATACTACGAAGGACCCCGTAGTACTGATCGAATGGTACTAAATTTAATCTTTGAACAAAACCACTACAATGTCATTACAAATTTATGTTCCGCGTTTTCAACCGATTATTTTTGTGAAATGTGTCGAATACGTACAAATAGTAAAATTAGACATAAAGGTTGTAAATACATTTGTCCGGCTTGTCACACAGCACCACCATGTTCTTCAGATCTGGTTACTATTTTGTGTAATTCGTGCAATAGAGATTTTTGCGGCCCCGGTTGTTTTGCAGAGCATACCAAAAATTTGTGTAAGACTTTAAAACGCTGTGAATCGTGTCTTAATAGTGTGTGGGTGAATAACTCCAAACCTCACAAGTGCGGATATAGATATTGCGGTAACTGTAATTTCAGATAAACCTATTCGACACCAATGTTTTATGGGTAAAAATAATCCAAATTCAAAAAGTCAAACCAAAATTTTGTTTTTATATTTTATGATTTTGAATGTCGACAGGATACTCTTTAAAAAATGCTGTTAACACATATTTACACACACCAACTTTGTGCGTTGCTCAACAAGTATGTAACACGTGTGTTCATATCAACGATATTAATCAAGATTGTGAAGTTTGTGGAAAACGACAGCATATTTTTTAAAGAAGATCCTGTCAAAAATTTTCTAAATTACGTTTCGGCTTTAAGAAAAAGAAATCCAAAGGGTAGCATTGTGGCATTGGCACATAATATGAAAGGTTATGACGGTGCTTTTATTTTAAAAGCATTATTAAAAAATCAAAATGCATGGAACCCTAAAATCATTTCAACCGAACTAAATTGATGTCTATAAATTGTGATGGTAACATTAAATTTATAGACTCGATCAATTATATGCCAATGTCACTCTCCAAGTTGCCAAAGACTTTTAATTTTCCGGGCGCGAAGGGATATTTTCCGCATTTTTTTAATAGCATTGCAAATCAAAATTATGTTGGTCCTATACCACCCGCACACTATTACGGACATGAAGAAATGTCAATTCCGCTTAAAAAAGATTTTGAAAACTGGTATGAAATGCAGGTAGCCAGTAACACTATTTTTGATTTTCAAAATGAAATAATTAAATACTGTATTGATGATGTAAATATTTTACGGAAAGCGTGTTTAGATTTTTGGAGTCGTTTCACTACATCTAACGGAGTCGATCCGTTCCGCGAGTCTTGCACAATTGCGGGTGCCTGCAATACTGTATTTAGACGCAATTATTTAACCGAAAACTCTATTGGCATTATTCCTCCAAACGGATATAGAATGGCCGACAAACAATCTGCTGTTGCCATTAAATGGTTACTTTGGCTTGAAAAATCTTTAAACATCCAAATTCAGCATGCTGGAAATAACCGCGAAGTTAGACTAAAGGAGGGCTTTTTAGTAGATGGTTTTGCGCTGTAACAAACACTGTGTATCAGTTTCATGGCTGCTATTTTCACGGATGTGAGGTTTGTTTTCCAGATCAAACAGCTGTACTTAGCGGCGATAAAATGATACCATGTTTGTAAGGCGCAAAACAGAAGCTATCGCGGCCCGCATCCGTTCTTTTGGGTATAACTTAGTGGGAGATGAAAGAATGCGCGTTTAAAAATTTTTAAAACTTAATAATCAGGTAATGGAATTTACAGCCAGTCACGCCATAATTCGGAATACACCCTTGAATCCTCGTGACAGCTTTTTCGGAGGTCGTACGAACGCGGTCAAGTTGTATTACAAGGCAGAAGAAAACGAGTCTATCCGATACCTCGATGTGTGCCTCCTTGTACCCGTTTGTCAACAAGTATGGTAAATATCCTGTCGGTCATCCAAAAATCCACGTAGGCACTGATGCATGTCAACAATTATCTTTAGATACTGTTGAAGGCATTGTTAAATGTACGGTCCTACCTCCTACAAAACTATACCATCCCGTTTTGCCTTGTAGAATGCACGGTAAGCTTATGTTCATACTCTGTAGAGTTTGCGGTGAAAAACATGTTAAACACAAGCTGTAGACATACGGATGATGAACGTAAGTTTACCGGGACGTACGTTGCCGACAAACTTCGAGAAGCTTTGTCACAAGGATACAAGGTGTTAGAAATTTTGAAGTTTGGGAATACGAAATTGCGCAATATAGTAGGACTTCTAGATCTGGAGGTTTGTTTACCAGTTATGTAAATAATTTTTAAAACTAAAGCAGGAGTGTAGCGGGTGGCCTTCTTGGTGTACGGATGACCAGTCAAAGGATCGGTACGTATCCGAATATCTTCAACGCGAGGGGATTGCATTAGATAAATCAAACATTGCAGTAAATCCCGGCATGCGATACATTGCCAAACTATGTTTAAACAGTTTTTGGGGTAAATTCGCCCAAAGAGAAAATCTAATGCAGTCCTCAATCGTACAAGATCCGTACGATTTATTCAAAATGCTTACCGATCCTTCGACAGAAGTTCACTCGCTAACTACTGTTGATGATGACACCCTTATTGTGAATTGGGACAGGCCTGAGGAAGGTATTGTACCATTAAAACGGTAAATGTAGCTTTGGCCACTTATACAACAGCCAATGCACGCTTGGAGTTGTATAAATATCTGAAAAAATTGGACAGACGTGTTCTCTACTTCGATACGGACTCCATAATTTTTACACAAAACCAGGTGAGTGGGTCCCCGTAACAGGCGATTTTCTCGGTGATATGACGGACGAAATTGAATGTTACGGACCTGGTAGTAGAATTGTAGAGTTCGTAAGCGGCGGTCCGAAGAATTATGCCTTTAAGGTGTTTTCTACAAACTCGAACAAATTTGAACACATTTGTAAGGTTAAGGGTATAACTTTAAATTTCAAAAATTCTCAGACGGTGAATTTCGAAACCCTTAAAGACATGGTTCTAAATAACGCAGAGGACACGTATGTGCAAACAGATCGTCGCATAATTAGAAATTGTACGTACAACGTTCTTCTCTCGGCCTGAGAAAAAGTTTTCAGGGTAAATTATACCAAACGGCGCCGCCTAGAAGACAGTATGGACACATTACCTTACGGTTATTGCGCATAAATTTTGGCATTGTAGTGGTTTTTTACTTTACCAATTATAGCTGAAATTTCTGACTTTGGTTTTGTCGTTTTTTTTGTATACTTTTGTAATATATGTATTTATAGTTTTAGTCTACTTTTAATTTTTGTATAGTTTTAATTAATTTTAGATATATGTATACATTTTACCTTATATTTTTACAGTTTTAAGTTTTACGTAAACTTTTAAATTTGTTCCTATATTTTTATAGTTTAAGTTTTAAAAACGTTTTGTTAAATTTATTTATTTTTATAGTTGCGTTTTTTTCGAAAATGCATGTAAAACTTTTATATGATTATATCAATTGATTAAAACATTAATACTGTAAAAAATAATTGTTTATTTTGAATAATTACAATAAATTTTTATAAATCTAACAAATTTGTTTTTGTAAAACATAAATTATACATCAGAATTACTAAATAATCGTTTCTAATTAAATTATTATTAAACATTTCCCAAAAATTCTAAAGTATTAATATTACAAAGTTTAAAAAATAAATACAAGAGACAATATTGACCGCAGAAATCCGAATGAAAATCTTGCAATATCTGACCATTATAAACCCAAGTTGCACAATTTTGGTCTAAGAATTTTCTATGATTGTTTTCTGGAGGTCTTCCGAACGAGTCTAAGTATTCGCCATATCCGTATTTGTCTATGAAAAATGCAGCCCAATGTTGACCTGGTTTATTTGACGGATCGGTGTTTGCAATTACAGCAGCAGGTCTCGGTATACGATGTGGAAGTTGATTAGAAGCACAGACATTGCGTTGTACATTCTTGATGCTCGGAATACTCTTCAGCTGGTGTGCAAGCTCGACCTGGTACATCTTTACCATTAGTTCTAGACCACTCGCATAAAATTAATGCATGCTCCAATGCACATGACGGGTTTTCAATATTATGATGAAGACATTTGACTGCTTCCATATTTTCTTTAATACTTTAAACGATGGACACTCAATCCCTTCCATGTTTATTATTGGTTTATTTAAAAATTTTAAAGTGTATTGTTTTTCGCTACCTTTCACAAAAATTGTGTTAAAGGGTGTTAACATTTTGCGAGTTCGTTTTCAAAATTTTCGTAATTAATGTAGCCATCACTCCACCGTAATCCGTGAAAATAATGTTCTAAATAACGGATTTCTCGTTTTACTGAATTTGGCAACTTTGAATAATGACTTGGTGGTTTTATAAATAAAACTTCACAACAATGTCCATCGGAAGACACGATACCAATTTCCTTAGGAATAAATTTTTTTATCTTCCTCGAAATCCCTGTATGTCAACAAAAGCATCCATTCTGGTGAGACGATGTTTAATAACTGATATGTTCTTAACTACTGAAATCAACCATCACATTTCGGTGTTTATCAATCTCGATAACGTTGTCAAACTCTGCGTATACTAAACAGTTTACAGTTTCCGCCAATGCATCTTCAAACCCTACCTCTATTCGCAGAGAACCATTTTTACAAGATTCCACTGGAAATTCATATTTGCAGTGAGATCTGCGGTTAAGTCAAATGCTGTCAAACAGTAACCTTTGGCATAATCTTCGAGAGAAATTCCATTTCCTTCATTTAGAAAATGAATACCGGTTCCTGAGAATAATGTATGATACGCTCGTACATATGTAGATTTTGTAAAATCGGGTTGAAGTGGTTTGGATGGTATTTGTTGCCCGTCAATGTATAGTGAGAGGTAATTAATTTTATAATGTTGAAAATTGTAAGGATTAACAGCGTAATCGCCATTGAACGCTTTATTCGATATAAATCCTATAATGCAACGTTTTGGCAATTGACCCAAGAACACATTATCTAAAGATTTTCTTTGTAGTCCTGATGGAATGGTTAACACTTTAACGTCCGCTTTAGTTATTGGATATTTTGCAGTTGCAGATTGTAACGCTTTCGTGTGTGCAAGAAGTATTGTAGGATTAATTCTCATCCTTCTTACCAACAAACTCGCATCTAAATTTTAACTTTGTATGTAGATCCTGATGCAGCCATTAAATTGAATGAGTCTCTTGAACGAACAAATTTTATTTTCATTTCAACTCCGTTGATTAAAAATTTTTCTTGATTGAATATATCTGAATGCACATGTCCTAACATTTCAACATGTTTACTAGTAGATGTTAATGTTTTACGTTTACTAAATCCAGCGTTATCTTCTGTCAATTCATCAAATTTTCCCGGTGTATCTCTGTACCACAAACTACAAGTTAGATGCGATTCTTTTGCATCTGGTCCATAATTTAACAACGTTTCAATGTATGATCGGTAAGCATAAGTATTATTTGGTGGTGAAACAAGTTTTGGTTTAAATAAACTTCAACTTGATTAAATAACGAATGCATCCAGTTGTTCACAGGTCCTACAACTTCGTTAACTGTTAACATTGAATCATCTTGTTTCACAATTTTAGTTGTAATGTAGAGCATCGTTTGACTTAAGTCCAGGTAATCATTACCATTTCCAGGCACTACAAATTCAATCGGTGCATCGTCACTCAGTGAAGATAGTGGTTTATAAAAAATCCATTCTCCCGATTCAATCGAAGTTTGAGTTGACGGAAGTGCAAATAAATCTAATTCAGACTTGACGCATTCACAAGATTGGGCATGGAGAAAAGCCATTATTAATTTTGTCCAAATATATCGTTGTAAACGAGATTAGAAACTTTTCGCTTAGGTTTTAACGTTTTTCTGTTAACAAGTGGTGATGAATGACTCGATATTTTCTGACGAGGCTTTTATATCCCGATCCTTGCATTAAATTTTCGATTTTAACATCGGCTTTCCGTTTCAGATTTTGACCGGCTTCGCGCGTTCTATCTATGAAAGATTCTTTCATTGGTTTATTCTCTATGACATCACCCAAAATATTAGTTCCAGTTCTCAACACTTCTTTCCCTACCGCTTTAGCGCCAGATTTAAATAATGGAAGAACTGAACGAAATAATCCTCCTAACCAGCTTCCAATTCCGTGCCCTCTGATACGGAGCTCCCCCTGTAAATAGCACCGATACCGCTACCAGCTTGATTCATGTAATATTGTTGATACGGACAAGCCATATTACTTAACTTTTTAAAATGAAGTTTCAAATTCAAAGTTCCAAACTCGAATGGCATTGCAGTACCCGTTTCAGTCCTTATATTCATTTCGATATTCTCAACTCTCTTCGCATTACAGGAATGTAATGTACCGGAGAGTAAACTATATCTTTGTGACAGCCATAATTATAATTATCAGAAGTGACGTTCACAATTCTTAAAAGTGGTGATAAATGTCACCGACAAATTGAGGTTCCACAATATCACAATAAACAAACATTTGCGAGGTATACCAGTCCATATGTTTGCAGGATGTTTTGCAGTTTTTTGCATTGCCAAATTTTGATCAGGGGTGAAACCTAATTGTAATGCTAACCGTTTAGAAAATCCTAGTACAGCTTAGAAATGTGTTTAGAGTGAGTGAAATTCGTTTAGTTATTTTATTGTATTCAAAGTTTATTAGTGGTTTGATTAACTTGTGATTATTAATTATATCCAGAACGTCTTCGATTGTTTCATAGTTGCCGGCTGGAATTTTTATGATATGCCATTTGTCGTCCAGAATAAACAATTTGTTCACTGTCTTTAAGAAAAAGTTTACAGCTTTTTCTAATACATCATCTACATAATATTCTCGTTATCTGGTGGTTCAATGCGATAAAACATTAAGTTTTCAGCTTCACCAACGGCTAAGAATGAACAAGGGTATTGTAGCTCAGAAACTCCGGACAACCCATTCTCCAACCAACCTTATACGTTTAGGTAGTTGGGTTGTGAAATTAGCGGTGGTATTATTCGGAAAATAGTGTATGGAACTATTGCTCAACAGTGTCAAGTAAAACTCGTTCTCCAAATTCATAATTGTTGTAAATCTTTAGCGTATACCCAGGAATTAAATTTCTCACCGTACCTGCTCCACTTTACAAAATATTGTTTATTTCGACCTTTACCTTTTTCTTTTAAAACTTTTTCAATTTTGTACGTTTGTGTTGTAATCAATTGTAACTGGTTGTAGTTCTTCTTCATAAAATGTTCCTTCAATTGGTTCACTGTTTAAATCCACAATTTGATAGACGGGTGGTTTGCGTTTTATAACTTTAACTAATTTTAAATTTCTTCACTCCAATTTGCAGTGTAACCTTTCTCGAAGACTAATTTGTTTCTGCTAATTTTACATGCTGATTCAGTTTATATTTAGGTGAACGCTGAATACCTACACCGTCATGGTATAGATTTTCCAAACTTGTAAAATGTTTTCGTCGTTGACATCATTGGGAGCCATTTTTATACTTCGATGGTATCTGTTGTTATAAGATAACACCAAATCTTGTAATACGTTAATATATCGGTAAGAGTTTGAATAAGAAAACAACGCTACATTCTTGTAGAGAGTTCTATTAAATCGTTCTACTACAGCAGCTTTTACATCAGGATTATTAGTTACATAAAAATAATGTTTCTGTCTTTAAAAATTTTTGAACAGGTCTGCTTGATAAATTCTTTTCCTTTATCTGTTTTGAATACTTTCAGGAATGTTTTGAGCTTCTTCAAAATATTAGTAAATGCATCAGTAATGTTTTTAGCAGTTTTAAATTTAATATAGGTCGTACCCAGGCTTTTTGGTGAAAACATCGACCAACTGTTAATATGTAATTGTAGTTATCGTTATGTTTCCGTATACTCTGCATATCGCATAAATCTGCCTGCCATAATTGAAACATATTATTTACAATATATTTATTTCTCGGAAATTGTTTTTTAACAGGTTTATGTACAGTATACGATTCTTGCTTCCGTAACCAGTTTCCTAGCCATCATTTCTTGAATATCTATTTTTACACTTTGTATTAAAAGAAATTTGCGCCAGCAAATCTAACTTCATTAGCAGGGTCCGAAATATATCGTGTTTAATTCCATGATTACAGTTTCAAATTTTCCCAATTTAAAAATGTTGATGGTGTTTTACTCAGCGGTGGTGATGTTCTTGTACGTGCAGGAGTACCTTTTTTGTATAGGACTTCTTGATCTAGTCCGATGTATTGAGGTTTTCGCTTCGTTGTCTAGTTTTTAAGTTCAAAATTTTGTTCTACTGAGATACTACACTTCTCCGTTTTAAATTTCCAGACCTATTCGTGCGGGAAATTAACTTCTTTCATAAACGTTGCAAATTGTGGCCAACCTATTGGACTCGTATTTTTCGAGGTCTGATTGCGTCATGCACCAAGTCTATAATATTTGACGAAGGAATTATTTTACCTTTTATTGCGACAGTTCCGTTTTTTGTCCCACATTATATCACTCGAAGCATTTAACATTTTCATGAAACTAACACCTTTTTTCTTATACATAGTAGGAAGTGTATCTACAATTTCAGTGTCAGACATGCCTTCAGATTTTTCTTGTATTGGTATAGATTCTTCTTGTATTGGTATGCTTACAGGTTGTCGAACTTCATCGGCAAAATGTAAGTATCTTTAAGAACTTGATTATACTGCATCCATTTATCGTGATCAGAAAGTTTAGGAATTCAAAATATTGTACATCTCGTTATCTAGTTGTGTTAATACATTATTTCCAACAGTTTCTGATGATTTCATTTGTTGATATTAATTCTGGTGGTACAAGTAACATCTTCTTTGCATGTTCCATGTTTGCAACCAAAAATGCTACTTATTACTCCACTTAGTAAAGGTGCAATGAGATGTGGAAGAAATGCGCCTCCTTGCTGAACCAAATTTCCTTTTCTTTTGATAGGTTCTCCAGGTTTTACTAATCTTCAAGATGTGTTTATGTTGCGAAAGTCGTGATTTCTGGACGTGATAGAGGAATTTTCCTTTTAAAGTATTGTATACGCATTCTCAGATGCAATGAACTTGTTTATCGTCTGCACACTTTAGCAAGCAAGACGTTCTTTATTTCCAAGTTTCGCTAATGCGCGAAGAAGTTCAGAGTGTTTAACAAGCACCTTGGGCATTATTGATGGATTAATACAAATTTATCTGAACGAGTGTATTTAAATCCTTTTTTCGGAACGTAAACACAGCATGCGCCGTCTTCGTTAAAAATCGAGCTTCGATAACGAACTAAACCAGTGTAGATTGTTTTAAATCGATAAGAGTAGGTAGCCGTGAGGTTTAGATGTAGCATCAATGTAGCTTCTTCTAAAAATTTAGAATTTTCAGGACAAATCTGTCTTGTTAAATGTTTAATTTGGGCTTGTCGCGCGGATTTTTTTGAATAATACAATGTAATGCGTGTTTAAGGAAATGTCGCTGGCCTTTCCTTGATGGAATATATATTTTGAGTTAGGAAAAACACACTTAGATTACGGTGATGGCAACCTTTTTGTAAATATATCCACAATTGAAGCATTTGCTTCACGCATTAAATCATCAATTATTATTAAAACAGGTTCTACACCGTTAAACAGATCCATACTAGGTAAGCCTTCTTGAAATTGCACTTCAGGTAATTTTTTGTAAAGGGTTGCCATTCGTCGTAAAAACCAGAATATTTTTTCAAATTTAGCATCACATCACTACGTTTATTTCTTTTAAGAAATTTACAATGAAATATGATTTACCACAACCTGAGGGCCTGCAACAATCGCAGAAAATGGGTGTTCGAATTGATACATATTACTCGTCAATAGTTAAATGATGAGTAAGGAGGTTTTTAAATTAAACGTGTTAATATACTCGAATTTTTATTTTACAAATTATAAATAATTATAAAATTATTTGTACAAAAAACCGATCATCATAAGATTCCATATAATTTTTTATTGTGAGGGATACAAAATGTGGAAAATTTATTAACTAAATCTTGTAATGTAATATTCTCCTTGTATTTTTCATCCAACACACTTTAATGAAGTCGTCATACCCGATTTCTTCTATATCTACGTACTCTTGATAACCAATATCTTTCTTTTTATCAATTATGTTTAACCACATCTTTTAACAAATTCATAAAATTGAAAATCAAGACTTTTTACAATTCTTGCATTGTATGCAAAATAATTCTTCATTTTTCTAATAGATTGTAGCGAAGTGCAAAACTTAAATAAAGTTGATACTTTTCATCGTTCTTCTTTGATATGAAGCGTACAGCATTCAATTCTGTTGTATGGATTGTATAATCTTCAAACTCGTATTTTCCAACATCTTTATGGTTGAGCGTTTCAATGATATCATCTAGTTCATCCAGAAACGATTTAAATGTGACAACGTAAAATGTACTGTAGAATTAAACCCTGATTTGATTTTTTTTAAACAAGGTTTAAAATCATTGTAAACATCAATTCCAAAACAAACTGATTTGGTATAACTTTTGTTTAGCGGAATAAATACTCCATTAATCAGTGTATTTTTCTTTCACGTTGTTCTAGATTCTGTTTACAGTCTTCATCTGTTGTGACACCATGATAGCAACATGCAACTGAACGTAGTTTGA
>JALBCR010002405.1:90000-288441 GCA_030710515.1 Abscondita cerata | reverse complement strand
TTAAGGTATGTTATTTTTGTATAATTTTTAAAATTACTTTTCACATATGGATTACAGGCTGGTGTTAATGCTACAACGGAAATCTCGCCAAATTCAACCGTTGTTTTGAATCCAATGTCAGGAGCCGAAACTAACACGTTCGAAGTAAGTTTTTGATTTTATTTTTACAAATATTTTCTAATACGTGCTTACGACAGATTGATACTACCAGCAATAACACCAACTTCAAATTATAATGTAAGTTTTTGCATTTTTTATTTTAAAATTATATTCTAACATATATTTATTAAAGTTCGTCCAAGATTTTACATTGGCGCCGGACAAATATTTTAACATTGATTCTACACCACCACCATCGACATCCACCGCTTGTTCTAACGTAAGTGTTGATTTAATAATACAACCGTGTTCTAACACGCACTCATTCTAGATTATTGGAGGATCAATGGACTTAAATCCTATTTTCAAGTTTTTCACCCTCATTGGCGAGGGTGAAAGAAATAAAATTTAGAACCATGGGTAGGACCATGGTTTTTAAATTTAATGATATGGACACCATCCAAACCCTACGATATGGCTAGAGGTAATTTTATTTAACAAATTTAATTTCAAATGTATTTATATTTTTCTGTTTTTAGAACGCTTTTAACGAAGTGCTAAACCACGTCTTAGCTGGCGCCGATCCTTCTGATCGTGTTGGACTCGTTCTTAGAAACGATAACTTCTCCGAGAAACCGGTGGGCATCTCCTTCAGACGTAGAGATCAGCTCGATTCCAAAGTGGTCATGACAACCTTGGAAAAAATTCTACAAAGTAACGCAAATTTCTTCACCGCTGATGCTCTACGTCTGCATGTCGACCGCGTTTCTCTACCTAGAGGGATGGGAATGAGTCGCAACAGAATGACGGGCGTCAGCTACGAGGAGTTTTGCCGGCGCAAGACAGGGTCCTCGTCATCGAAAACCAGGACAACCTGTGTTTGGCAAGAGCGCTCGTGGCGGCGATAGCTGTAAATGAAAACGAGCCTCTTTTGAAAACTCTACTTTGGTACGACAACCCAGTCATGCATGCTCGAGTTCAAGATCTGTGCGAAGCTGCAGGTGTTGATTTAACCAACGGCGGCGATCGAGGCCATGTACAGCAATTCCAGGACTATTTGGTAAAGTACACTATTGTAGTTTATAACCACAGATTGGGGAAAACTGTTTATTATGAGGGTCCTCGTAGTGCAGACAGGGTGGTTTTAAACTTGATTTTGGAAGAAAACCATTATAACGTAATCACAAACCTTTGTACCACTTTTAGTACTACTTACTTTTGCGAGCTTTGCCGAGCACGTACAAATAATAAAATTAAACATAAGGGGTGTAAGTACATTTGTCCGGCATGTCACACTTCTCCTCCATGTAACCTAAATCTCGAAAGTATACCGTGCAATTCTTGTCATCGCGATTTCCGCGGACCCGAATGTTTTGCTGAACATACAAAAAATTTGTGCAAGATTTTCAAACGATGCAAATCCTGTCTTAATAGTGTTTGGGTAGAAAAAGCCGCCCACAAATGCGGATACCGGTATTGCACTCACTGTAAAAGTGAAAAACCGGTCCGTCATTTATGTTTCATGGCTCAAAATCCAGTCAATAAGAAAAACTTGATCAAAATTTCGTTTTCGTTTTCTATGATTTTGAATGTCGGCAGGATACTTCTGTAGATGATGTTCCGAATATGTTTATGCATATTCCCACCTTATGTGTGGCACAGCAAGTGTGCAAATCTTGCATTGACGTCGAAGACATCAATCAAGACTGCGCAATCTGTGGAAAACGCGAACACATTTTTAAAGACAATCCTGTCGGCGATTTTCTAAATTACGTTTCGACATTAAGGAAAAAATGTAAAGGGGACATAGTGGCATTGGCGCATAATATGAAAGGGTACGATGGCGCGTTCATATTAAAAGCTTTGTTTGAAAACGCGAATGGGTGGAACCCTAAAATCATTACGACTGGTACTAAAATAATGTCAATTAATTGTGATAGCGGTATTAAATTTATCGATTCTCTCAATTATATGCCGATGCCATTATCTAAGTTACCCAAAACATTTAATTTTTCAGGCTCAAAAGGCTACTTTCCTCACTTTTTAACACTTTGGCAAATCAAAATTATATCGGCCCATTACCACCCACACATTATTATGGCTGTGATGAAATGTCTTCTTCCGTTAGAAGCGATTTTTGAAGTGGCACGAAAACCAGGTGAGCCTCGACGTTGTTTTTGATTTTCAATCAGAAATTGTGAAATATTGCGTTGAAGACGTTAATATTTTACGAAAGGCTTGCTTGGAGTTCTGGTCACGCTTCACCACTTCTAACGGAGTAGATCCATTTAGGGAATCTTGCACAATCGCGGGCTCGTGCAACGCCGTGTTTAGACGGAATTATCTAAAAGAAAATTCCATCGGTTTAATACCTCCCAACGGATATAGAATGGCTGATCAGCAATCCACCATTGCAATCAAGTGGTTGCTTTGGTTGGAAAAATCTTTGGCAATTCAAATTCAGCACGCCGGAAATTCTCACGAAGTAAGATTGAAGGAGGGTATCTTAGTTGACGGTTTTTGCGCGGCTACAACTACAGTGTATCAGTTTCACGGCTGCTATTTTCACGGTTGCGAGATCTGTTTCCCCGATCAAACAGCTGAACTTGGCGGTAATAAAACTGATACAATGGGTATTAGACGTGAAAAACAGAAGCTACAAGTGCCCGCATCCGTTCCTTCGGTTACAACTTGGTGGAAATGAAGGAGTGTAATTTCAAAAACTTTTTAAAAACAAATATTGAGGCTTCAAAATTTACAACTGATCACGCCATAATTCGGAACATACCTTTACATCCTCGTGATAGCTTTTTCGGTGGTCGTACGAATGCCATTAAATTACATTATAAGGCCGATGAAGATGAGCAAATAAGATACCTGGATGTTTGTTCTCTGTACCCGTTTGTGAATAAGTACGGGAAATATCCTGTAGGGCATCCGCAAATTCACATCGGGGACGAGACATGCCGCCAGTTATCTTTAGATTCGGTGGAAGGTATTGTCAAATGTGTTGTTTTACCACCTTCAAACTTATATCATCCGGTCTTACCTTGTAAAATGCATGGTAAACTTATGTTCATCCTCTGCAGGTTGTGTGGAGAGTCTATGTTTAACGGTGACTGTAACCATACGGATGATGAGCGTAAGTTTACTGGTACATGGGTAGCGGACGAACTTCGAGAAGCGCTATCACAAGGATATAAAGTTTTAGAAATTTTAGAAGTTTGGGAGTACGAGATTGCACAGTATAACCAGGGTTCTAGGTCTGGAGGTTTATTTTCAACTTATGTTGATAACTTTTAAAGCTGAAACAAGAAAGTTCGGGATGGCCTTCATGGTGTACGGATGACCAATCGAGGGATCGGTACATATCTGAATATCTCGAGAGAGAGGGAGTTGCATTGGATACAACCAACATAGATGTAAATCCGGGTATGCGGTATATTGCCAAATTATGCTTAAACAGCTTTTGGGGTAAGTTTGCCCAACGGGAAAATCTAATGCAAACCTCGATCATACAAGATCCGTATGATCTATTTAAGATGTTGACCGATCCTTCTGTGGAAGCCCAGTCTCTTACTTCTGTTAATGATGACACCCTAATTTTAAACTGGGATAGGCCGAATGAAGGTATCATACCCCTTAACACAGTTAATGTAGCCCTAGCTGCGTACACCACCGCAAACGCCCGTCTAGAATTGTACAAATACTTGAAACAGTTGGACAGACGTGTCTTATACTTCGATACAGATTCGGTTATTTTTACAGAGAAACCAGGCGAATGGACCCCTGTAACAGGTGATTTCCTAGGAGACATGACAGACGAGATCGAATGTTACGGGCCTGGTAGTAAAATAACAGAATATGTTAGTGGTGGCCCTAAGAACTATGCCTTTAAGGTGTGGTCAACTAAGTCACACACTTACGAGTATGTATGCAAAGTTAAAGGCATCACATTAAACTTCAAAAACTCGCAAGTTGTGAATTTTGATTCCTTAAAGACATGGTTCTTAACAACGTCGAAGACACGTATGTTCAAACTGATCGACGTATTGTACGAAACGCAGCGTTTGATGTTTTATCCAAACCCGAAAAAAAAGTTTTCAGGGTAAAATATACAAAGAGGCGTCGGGTTGAGGATAATTTAAACACGTTACCATACGGATACCGTTTGTGATCACATTGTAATGGTTTTTTTTTAGCTTTACCAAATGTTCCTGGAATTAATAGCTTTATTTTTACTTATTTATTTATGTATTTATTTATTTATGTATTTATTTATTTATGTACTTATTTATTTTATTTTATTATGTATATGTTAGCTTTAAGTACTGATTTTTAATTTTTAATGTAACACTTTTAAATATTAATTGTTCATCTTTAGTATTTATTCTCAGCTTTATTAATTTGTATTCCTTTATTAATCAATTGATTAAAACATTAATACTGTAAAATAATTGTTTATTTTTGAATAATTACAATAAATTTTTATAAATCTAACAAATTTGTTTTCGTAAAACATAAATTATACATCAGAATTACTAAATAATCGTTTCTAATTAAATTAGTATCAAACAATTTCAAAAATTCTAAAGTGTTAATATTACAAAGTTTAAAAAATAAATACAAGAGACAATATTGACCGCAGAAACCTGAATGGAAATCTTGCAGTGTTTGAGCATTATAAACCCAAGTTCGACAATTACGATCTAAAATTTTTGGTGATTATTTTCAGGAGGTCTTCCAAATGAATCAAAGTATTCTCCGTTTCCATATTCATCAATGAAAAATGCAGCCCAATGTTGACCTGGTTTATTTGACGGATCGGTGTTTGCAATTACAGCAGCAGGTCTCGGTATACGATGTGGAAGTTGATTAGAAGCACAGACAATGCGTTGTACATTCTTGATGCTCGGAATACTCTTCAGCTGGTGTGCAAGCTCGACCTGGTACATCTTTACCATTAGTTCTGGACCACTCGCATAAAATTAATGCATGCTCCAATGCACATGACGGGTTTTCAATATTATGATGAAGACATTTGACTGCTTCCATATTTTTCTTTAATACTTTAAACGATGGACACTCAATCCCTTCCATGTTTATTATTGGTTTATTTAAAAATTTTAAAGTGTATTGTTTTTCGCTACCTTTCACAAAAATTGTGTTAAAGGGTGTTAACATTTTTGCGAGTTCGTTTTCAAAATTTTCGTAATTAATGTAGCCATCACTCCACCGTAATCCGTGAAAATAATGTTCTAAATAACGGATTTCTCGTTTTACTGAATTTGGCAACTTTGAATAATGACTTGGTGGTTTTATAAATAAAACTTCACAACAATGTCCATCGGAAGACACGATACCAATTTCCTTAGGAATAAATTTTTATCTTCTCCTCGAAATCCCTGTATGTCAACAAAAGCATCCATTCTGGTGAGACGATGTTTAATAACTGATATGTTCTTAACTACTGAAATCAACCATCACATTTCGGTGTTTATCAATCTCGATAACGTTGTCAAACTCTGCGTATACTAAACAGTTTACAGTTTCCGCCAATGCATCTTCAAACCCTACCTCTATTCGCAGAGAACCATTTTTTACAAGATTCCACTGGAAATTCATATTTGCAGTGAGATCTGCGGTTAAGTCAAATGCTGTCAAACAGTAACCTTTGGCATAATCTTCGAGAGAAATTCCATTTCCTTCATTTAGAAAATGAATACCGGTTCCTGAGAATAATGTATGATACGCTCGTACATATGTAGATTTTGTAAAATCGGGTTGAAGTGGTTTGGATGGTATTTGTTGCCCGTCAATGTATAGTGAGAGGTAATTAATTTTATAATGTTGAAAATTGTAAGGATTAACAGCGTAATCGCCATTGAACGCTTTATTCGATATAAATCCTATAATGCAACGTTTTGGCAATTGACCCAAGAACACATTATCTAAAGATTTTCTTTGTAGTCCTGATGGAATGGTTAACACTTTAACGTCCGCTTTAGTTATTGGATATTTTGCAGTTGCAGATTGTAACGCTTTCGTGTGTGCAAGAAGTATTGTAGGATTAATTCTCATCCTTCTTACCAACAAACTCGCATCTAAAATTTTAACTTTGTATGTAGATCCTGATGCAGCCATTAAATTGAATGAGTCTCTTGAACGAACAAATTTTATTTTCATTTCAACTCCGTTGATTAAAAATTTTTCTTGATTGAATATATCTGAATGCACATGTCCTAACATTTCAACATGTTTACTAGTAGATGTTAATGTTTTACGTTTACTAAATCCAGCGTTATCTTCTGTCAATTCATCAAATTTTCCCGGTGTATCTCTGTACCACAAACTACAAGTTAGATGCGATTCTTTTGCATCTGGTCCATAATTTAACAACGTTTCAATGTATGATCGGTAAGCATAAGTATTATTTGGTGGTGAAACAAGTTTTTGGTTTAAATAAACTTCAACTTGATTAAATAACGAATGCATCCAGTTGTTCACAGGTCCTACAACTTCGTTAACTGTTAACATTGAATCATCTTGTTTCACAATTTTAGTTGTAATGTAGAGCATCGTTTGACTTAAGTCCAGGTAATCATTACCATTTCCAGGCACTACAAATTCAATCGGTGCATCGTCACTCAGTGAAGATAGTGGTTTATAAAAATCCATTCTCCCGATTCAATCGAAGTTTGAGTTGACGGAAGTGCAAATAAATCTAATTCAGACTTGACGCATTCACAAGATTGGGCATGGAGAAAAGCCATTATTAATTTTGTCCAAATATATCGTTGTAAACGAGATTAGAAACTTTTCGCTTAGGTTTTAACGTTTTTCTGTTAACAAGTGGTGATGAATGACTCGATATTTTCTGACGAGGCTTTTTATATCCCGATCCTTGCATTAAATTTTCGATTTTAACATCGGCTTTCCGTTTCAGATTTTGACCGGCTTCGCGCGTTCTATCTATGAAAGATTCTTTCATTGGTTTATTCTCTATGACATCACCCAGAATATTAGTTCCAGTTCTCAACACTTCTTTCCCTACCGCTTTAGCGCCAGATTTAAATAATGGAAGAACTGAACGAAATAATCCTCCTAACCAGCTTCCAATTCCGTGCCCTCGTTGATACGGAGCTCCCTGTAAATAGCACCGATACCGCTACCAGCTTGATTCATGTAATATTGTTGATACGGACAAGCCATATTACTTAACTTTTTAAAATGAAGTTTTAAATTCAAAGTTCCAAACTCGAATGGCATTGCAGTACCCGTTTCAGTCCTTATATTCATTTCGATATTCTCAAACTCTCTTCGCATTACAGGAATGTAATGTACCGGAGAGTAAACTATATCTTTGTGACAGCCATAATTATAATTATCAGAAGTGACGTTCACAATTCTTAAAAGTGGTGATAAAATGTCACCGACAAATTGAGGTTCCACAATATCACAATAAACAAACATTTGCGAGGGTATACCAGTCCATATGTTTGCAGGATGTTTTGCAGTTTTTGCATTGCCAAATTTTGATCAGGGTAAAACCCAATTGTAATGCTAACCGTTTAGAAAATCCTAGTACGCTTAGAAATGTGTTTAGAGTGAGTGAAATTCGTTTAGTTATTTTATTGTATTCAAAGTTTATTAGTGGTTTGATTAACTTGTGATTATTAATTATATCCAGAACGTCTTCGATTGTTTCATAGTTGCCGGCTGGAATTTTTATGATATGCCATTTGTCGTTAGAATAAACAATTTGTTCACCGTCTTTAAGAAAAAAGTTTACAGCTTTTTCTAATACATCATCTACATAATATTCCTCGTTATCTGGTGGTTCAATGCGATAAAACATTAAGTTTTCAGCTTCACCAACGGCTAAGAATGAACAAGGGTATTGTAGCTCAGAAACTCCGACAACCCATTCTCCAACCAACCTTATACGTTTAGGTAGTTGGGTTGTGAAATTAGCGGTGGTATTATTCGGAAAATAGTGTATGGAACTATTGCTCAACAGTGTCAAGTAAAACTCGTTCTCCAAATTCATAATTGTTGTAAATCTTTAGCGTATACCCAGGAATTAAATTTCTCACCGTACCCGCTCCACTTTACAAAATATTGTTTATTTCGACCTTTACCTTTTTCTTTTAAAACTTTTTCAATTTTGTACGTTGTGTTGTAATCAATTGTAACTGGTTGTAGTTCTTCTTCATAAAATGTTCCTTCAATTGGTTCACTGTTTAAATCCACAATTTGATAGACGGGTGGTTTGCGTTTTATAACTTTAACTATTTTAAATATTTCTTCACTCCAATTTGCAGTGTAACCTTTCTCGAAGACTAATTTGTTTCTGCTAATTCTTACATGCTGATTCAGTTTATATTTAGGTGAACGCTGAATACCTACACCGTCATGGTATAGATTTTTCCAAACTTGTAAAATGTTTTCGTCGTTGACATCATTGGGAGCCATTTTTATACTTCGATGGTATCTGTTGTTATAAGATAACACCAAATCTTGTAATACATTAATATATCGGTAAGAGTTTGAATAAGTAAAATAACGCCACATTCTTGTTTTAAGAGTTCTATTAAATCGTTCTACTACAGCAGCTTTTACATCAGGATTATTAGTTACATAAAAAGTAATGCTTTTGTCTTTAAAAATTTTTGAACAGGTCTAGCGATAAATTCTTTTCCTTTATCTGTTTGAATACTTTCAGGAATGTTTTGAGCTTCTTCAAAAATATTAGTAAATGCATCAGTAATGTTTTTAGCAGTTTTAAATTTAATAGGTCGTACCCAGGCTTTTTGGTGAAAACATCGATTACTGTTAATATGTAATTGTAGTTATCGTTATGTTTCCGTATACTCTGCATATCGCATAAATCTGCCTGCCATAATTGAAACATATTATTTACAATATATTTATTTCTCGGAAATCGTTTTTTAACAGGTTTGTGTACAGTATACGATTCTTGCTTCCGTAACCAGTTTCCTACATCATTTCTTGAATATCTATTTTTTACACTTTGTATTAAAGAATTTGCGCCAGCAAATCCAACTTCATTAGCAGGGTCGAAATATATCGTGTTTAATTCCATGATTACAGTTTCAAATTTTCCCAATTTAAAAATGTTGATGGTGTTTTACTCAGCGGTGGTGATGTTCTTGTACGTGCAGGAGTACCTTTTGTATAGGACTTCTTGATCTAGTCCGATGTATTGAGGTTTTCGCTTCGTTGTCTAGTTTTTAAGTTCAAAATTTTGTTCTACTGGAGATACTACACTTCTCCGTTTTAAATTTCCGATTAGTTCGTGCGGGAAATTAACTTCTTTCATAAACGTTGCAAATTGTGGCCAACCTATTGGACTCGTATTTTTCGAGGTCTGATTGCGTCATGCACCAAGTCTATAATATTTGACGAAGGAATTATTTTACCTTTTATTGCGACAGTTCCGTTTTTGTCCCACATTATATCACTCGAAGCATTTAACATTTTCATGAAACTAACACCTTTTTCTTATACATAGTAGGAAGTGTATCTACAATTTCAGTGTCAGACATGCCTTCAGATTTTTCTTGTATTGGTATAGATTCTTCTTGTATTGGTATGCTTACAGGTTGTCGAACTTCATCGGCAAAATGTAAGTATCTTTGAAGAACTTGATTATACTGCATCCATTTATCGTGATCAGAAAGTTTAGAATTCAAAATATTGTACATCTCGTTATCTAGTTGTGTTAATACATTATTTCCAACAGTTTCTGATGATTTCATTTGTTGTATTAATTCCGGTGGTACAAGTAACATCTTCTTTGCATGTTCCATGTTTAACCAAAAATGCTACTTATTACTCCACTTAGTAAAGGTGCAATGAGAAGTGGAAGAAATGCGCCTCCTTGCTGAACCAAAATTGCCTTTTTCTTTTGATAGGTTCTCCAGGTTTTACTAATCTTCTCAAGATGTGTTTATGTTGCGAAAGTCGTGATTTCTGGTGACGTGATAGAGGAATTTTTCCTTTTAAAGTATTGTATACGCATTCGCAGATGCAATGAACTTGTTTATCGTCTGCACATTTTAGCAATGCAAGACGTTCTTTATTTCCAAGTTTCGCTAATGCGCGAAGAAGTTCAGAGTGTTTAACAAGCACCTTGGGCATTATTGATGGATTATTACAAATTTATCTGAACGAGTGTATTTAAATCCTTTTTCGGAACGTAAACACAGCATGCGCCGTCTTCGTTAAAAATCGAGCTTCGGTAACGAACTAAATCCGGTGTAGATTGTTTTAAATCGAAGAGTAGGTAGCCGTGAGGTTTAGATGTAGCATCAATGTAAGCTTCTTCTAAAAATTTAGAATTTTCAGGACAAATCTGTCTTGTTAAATGTTTAATTTGGGCTTTGTCGCGCGGATTTTTGAATAATACAATGTAATGCGTGTTTAAGGAAATGTCGCGCTGGCCTTTTCCTTGATGGAATATATTTTGAGTTAGGAAAACACACTTAGATTACGGTGATGGCAACCTTTTGTAAATATATCTACAATTGAAGCATTTGCTTCACGCATTAAATCATCAATTATTATTAAAACAGGTTCTACACCGTTAAACAGATCCATACTCGGTAAGCCTTCTTGAAATTGCACTTCAGGTAATTTTTTGTAAAGGGTTTGCCACTCGTCGTAAAACCAGAATATTTTTTCAAATTTAGCATCACATACTACGTTTATTTCTTTTAAGAAATTTACAATGAAATATGATTTACCACAACCTGAGGGCCTGCAACAATCGCAGAAAATGGGTGTTCGAATTGATACATATTACTCGTCGATAGTTAAATGATGAGTAAGGAGGTTTTTAAATTAAACGTGTTAATATACTCAATTTTTATTTTACAAATTATAAATAATTACAAAATTATTTGTACAAAAACCGATCATCATAAGATTCCATATAATTTTTTATTGTGAGGGATACAAAATGTGGAAATTTATTAACTAAATCTTGTAATGTAATATTCTCCTTGTATTTTTCATCCAACACTTTAATGAAGTCGTCATACCCGATTTCTTCTATATCTACGTACTCTTGATAACCAACATTTTTCTTTTTATCAATTATGTTAACCACATCTTTAACAAATTCATAAAATTGAAAATCAGACTTTTCCAATTTTTGCATTCGAGATGTAAAATAATTCTTCATTTTTCTAATAGATTGTAGCGAAGTAAGACCTAAATAAAGTTGATACTTTTCATCGTTCTTCTTTGATATGAAGCGTACAGCATTCAATTCTGTTGTGTGGATTGTATAATCTTCAAACTCGTATTTTCCAACATCTTTATGGTTGAGCGTTTCAATGATATCATCAAGTTCATCCAGAAACGATTTAAATGTACTGTAGAATTAAACCCTGATTTGATTATTTTTAAACAAGGTTTAAAATCATTGTAAACATCCATTCCAAAACAAACTGATTTGGTATAACTTTTGTTTAGCGGAATAAATACCTCATTAAGCAGTGTATTTTTCTCACGTTGTTCTAGATTTTGTTTACAGTCTTCATCTGTTGTGACACCGTAAGATTTTCGAGCATCGTTGCACATTTTATAGTCCACTTCTGAAGGTCTGTACACTGGTGATTGTGGCCTATGGTAAGGAGTTGTGTTCTTCTTGGCAGAGTTGAATTTGAATTTACCAGCCATTTTAAAATAAGTACTGTCGAGACACTTCAAGACTAAATGTTAGACACAAAGACGTCGCTTTTATACAATTCTGATATCATGACGTCAATGTTATTGGGAAAAACGTATATTACTTATTTTGAAAAATATGTTTTCGAAAAAACAACCTTGTACAACAACTTTAATTTAAATCTAGCACTGACTCTGAAGCCATACTGGTTTGACAGCCATATTGAATCGCTTTAGGTAATTGTTTTTCGTGTTTGTTTTCTAGTTTATAAAAGTATGAGAGTGATAAATATATGTTCTTTTATCCTCTTTCATCTTGTTTATTAAATGTTTAATCATACAAGATGGCGCTACGTGAGTGTTATTTTTGTTTGTTAATTAGTTTATAATGAATGAGAGTGATAAATATGTTTTTTTTATCCTTTTTCATCTTGTTTATTAAATGTTTAATCAACAGGTCTTATCCTACATTTTACAGCATCATTAATTCATCTTAATTCAGCTATATACAAACTTCAAACTCCATCTTTCAATTGTCGCCGTAGCCTAGTGGTTAAAGCCTTGGCTCGGTAATGCAATGGTTGCAAGTTCGAATCTCAACCAAGTTTTTTGAAATACATAAAAACTTTAGGACGCCATGATGGGACGCCATGTTGGAAATTCAAATCGACCGCCGAAACATCCGCCATGATGGAAATCAACTTCAACAACAACAGCCTAATGAGGTGAGAGGCCGTATTTTCCATTGACGTCAACAGCCTGTTGACAACAACAGCCTAATGAGGTGAGAGGCCTAATTAGGGAACTGCCTGATGAGGTGAGAGGCTGTTAGCCTAATTAGGCTTTGCCTAATTATAGCCGCGGGGTTTGAAACTGCCCCCTTCTACTGATAGCTGAGAGACAGAAAGAGGGATTCCTCTTAGAACAGAAGACATTATTGCGTCTGTGAAGAGTTTTTTAGATGCAAATCCTAGAATAAATCCATTTATTGATAATCGTGCAGGAAGAGGCTGGTGTAAAGGTTTTTTTAAAAGACACCCTGATATAACTTATATAGAAATAGACATATTTTGGAAGATAGATCCCATGTATTTAACGGAGACGAAACTAGATTCCTTTTGTGCCCTAAAAATAAAGAGTTGTGGCTGTAAGGGGAAGTAGAAATGTGTATGAGATTGATCACAATCCAAAAGCAAACTTAACAGTTATGTTTACGTTCGAAGCAATCGGAAAAATAACACCTCCTAAGATCATATATCCTTATAAAAAGTTGCCATTAGGAATTGCAAATTCTGTTTCAAGTGGATGAGGTATTGGTTGTACTGATTCTGGTTGGATGAAGAATAGTTTAGCCTAACAGTATCTAACCCGGTTTTATATATATCTAATATATTAGAATGTGGAAATATTATACCAAAACAACTTAGGTTTAGACTAACGGTATCTAACCCGGTTCTTCCTAGAATGTATTGTTTACCTAAGATACATAAACCCGAAAAAGCAATGCGTCCCATTGTTTCAGGTATTAATGCTCCTACTTATCTGATATCTAAATGGTTGTCAACTAAATTCAACAGTTTTGAGTATCAACAATTAAATTTCAATGTTCAAAATTCATACTATTTTATTGAAAAAATTAAAAACATTGAGCTGACTGAGAACGAAGTTTTAGTTTCATTCGATGTCTGTTCATTGTTTCCAAGCGTTCCGATAGATATCACTTTAGATTATTTGAAAGATATGTTACACCAAAACCATTTAGACAATTCAAAAGTAGATAATTTTATTAAATTAGCAAGATTATGTATGAGTCAAACCTACTTTCAAATTAACAATAATATTTATCAACAAAATTATGGTACAACAATGGGTAACAGCTTATCTCCGTTTATGGCTAACCTGTTCATGGGTAAATTTGAAACTGATTTAAAAAATAATTTAGAATATTTTCCTAGAATTTGGTGCAGATATGTAGATGACGTTTTTGCAGTCATCGACACTAAAGTTTACAGCCCTCAGCAATTTGTAGAAATTTTAAAGTCAAAATTTGAGATGATCAAGTTTACCTATGAAACAGAAACAAACCTTAAGTTACCTTTCTTAGACACTTTAGTGACAAGAAATGGCAACAAACTAGATATAGATATTTATCGTATAGACAGTAACACTATGAGGTTTATAACAAATGATTCCAACCATAGTATGCAACATAAACTTGCATCGTTCAACTTTTTGATTCACAGATTATTACATTTCCCATTGTCAAAACAAAACTTTAATAAAGAACTACAAAATATTAAGCAGATTGCATCATACAATGGTTTTCAAGAATCAATTGTCACAAACATAATTAGAAAACATAAACGTAAGTTAAACATTAGAAACATTACAACGTTAGGAACTAGTAATAGCAAAATAGATAAAAAATATGTCAAATTACCAAATTATCCCACATACACAAAAGGTCTTCAAAAAATATTTTGAAAATTTGATTATAAAACAGTAACCTCTAGTAGTAACAACTTGCAAAATCTTTTAGGCAATCAGAAAGACCCAATAGAAATGTGTGATAAATCGTGAATATATAAAATTAATTGTAAAGACTGTAACCAAGTAAATATAGGGCAAACCAAGAGACCTATTAAAACTCGTATTAAAGAGCACGTAGCTCCTGTCAAATATCATCGTACAGATAGGTCCAGTGTTGCCATGCATATGCTTGAAAATGGCCATAGAGTAGGCGACATTAAATTAATTAAGAGGGTAGATAATAAAAACGAACTAGATTTTTATGAAAGTTTAGAAATTTTTTAACACAGAAATTTGCTTATAAATTATGATGATAACGGTCCATTAGGATTTTCGGAATTATTTAAGCTTATCTAAGAATCAATTAAGTTTAACGATGCGTGATAAGCTTCCCGTTGTTTTTATTTTTAGTATCGGTATCGCTGATGATAACAGCTTAGCTGTTGAAACACGTGTCCGAGTAAAGTTTTTGGTGTTTTTCTGTTGGTTACACAACAACTCAATTATATCGAAGAAGGAAGATGGACAAAGAAAATACAAACATACTGTCAGAATGAACGATAGCTTTTTTTCAAAGGCACCACATTCGAGAAGGAATATAATGGTCACCTACAACCGAAGAATCAGAAGAAAAATTTAAAAATGCCAGCAGTTTACCTACAGATCAACGTAAATTGGTGGCAATAATTGTAATTAATAATTAATTATATAAAATAATTTTTTTCTAAGTAGAACTTTATTTTTAATCAAACAAATTATTTGAAATTAAAAACGACAGAAATGTATTGATATATGTATTAACGTCAAATTACACTAATTCCACTATAACGATTAGTAACATATGAACTAAATAAAATACTATAAACAAAGTATTTGAAAAGTTTAAATTAACACAAAAGTTAATTACCAAGTTAGCCTTTTAAACGTTTTAAATAATAAATATTGTTAATGGAAACAAAAATGATGTTTAGCATTATCACTAATTAATTTAATGACTTTTATAAATTAAAGTAATGAAATATAAATGAAAAGCAGGAGTTAGACCATCAATAACAGTCAAGTTTCCTTTATTTCAAATCCCAAGAAAGTAATTTTTGTATTAAACTGCCAAACTTGTTGTTAATGCACACATTTGGACAATTAAGAAATTATTTGCAATAATAAAATAAAATTTAGTTACTTACATTAACATGGATATCAAAACACAATCATTCCGAACATAATGGAAGCACTTAAGTCTTTGGAACTTCATCAAATGCAATGAAGCGCGCTAATTTTATCTTGGAAAATACTTCCTTATCGGTGTTGTTCGCGCGAGGTTTTAAAACTTGAAGATACTGCTACAAAAACTAAATGTAACATTTTCCATTATTCATTACTTTAGTTGATGCACGTTTAGATTTTAATTCGCATCTTGAAGAAAAACCATTAATTGAATTTTAATTATTCAATTTGAATGATCAGTTTTAATTATGGGTGAAATTAATTTTACATTTGATTACACTTTTTATAATCGTTAATTTGAGCTTTTAAATTAAATCTTGTGTTGTAAATTGCAATAGTATTGAATTATGTCAAGGTTAGTGAGAAATTTTTGTTGGTCCTGCATGGTTGAGATTGTTATCCTTCAAATTTTGTGAGTAAGGGACTGCTATCTGACAACATTATAGAATGTAACGAATTTGAAGCAGTTCAATCTCGTGCATAATGTATTGATTTAGAAATAAAGTGTTGTAAAGTATTTAGTTAGTAAATTAATTAAGTTTTGGTATTTGATTGGATATTGCAGTATTTCGCGCCCTAGAGCGCAAATCGCTTCGCTAACGATAACAGTATTTTTTAAAATATATTCAAATTGAATAAAACAACACTTTTATAAAACGAGAAAAACGCTGATAAAATTATTTAGCAAACAAATGTGACAATTACGAATATTTCCTTAGCATCGTAGCAACGGTTAATTTGCGCTAAAGTAAATATTTCCTCGTATTTTTTTAATTATAATTCTCACTTTTTCGGCAACAGTGGCAACATGGCGGTATCACTTACGGTTATACCGGATACCAACTTTGTTATTTTAAATACAATATCCCAATTTTTATTTAATTTTTGGTTTTCTCGTAAAATATTACGTCTTCTACTACTAGGTTTGGCGCACCAATCTCTTACGATTATTAAAAAAAAAAAATTTAGGCGTTGGCGACGACAATTTGAATCTACCGAAAAATTAATATTTCATGAAACATAAAAGGCAGATAAGCAAAACTTTTACAACGATTAGACTTGGTATTAGACTATGTTTTTAGTATTAGAGATTTTTTAAATTTATTTCTAAGGGAGGTTCGGGAGTAACGGTAGTTAAGAAAATTAAAATTGTATGGAAGTCAATTGCAAGTGAATTGTTTTATATTCTTATTCGATGCAGAATTTAATTACCTATCCGCTAATATATCATGTTCCCATACCTAAACTGAATGATTTTTGTGTTACCTGGTTTTCTTCTACTTTCTTTTCTTTCGTGTTATATGTGTTTTCTACTTTTCTGGAGAGTAAATTAATAGTTTTCTTTGCAATGCAATCTGTTTTACTGCCTGTCGTATGATACCTTTAATCAGTTCGCTAAAACAAGTGCTTTGTAGTGTGCTACTATTAATTTACTACATCATCTCCAAGAAATGTAGAAAAATAGCAGACAACACAATAATTATTCAGTTTAGGTATAAGAACATAATATATCAGCAGATGGGTAATTAAATTATGCATCAAATAAGAATATAAAAACACATAGTTGCAATTTAAAAAAAAAGACTGATTGACAATTTTAGTTTTCTTAACTACCGATACTCCCGGATCTCCCCTAGAAATAAATTTCAAAAATGTCTAATACTGAAATAATATATATACTGACATGTTGTTATGGTAATGAGGAGGTAAGATATTGGGAAAAACATGCTAGGTTTGTTAGTGCCAATCTATGTTGCATTAACAGATGTTGAAACTCAGAAATATAATGTTTAAGAAGAGAATGGATATAATTTTATATTACTGTTCCAAAAATTTTAGACAAACTGCTTAATACACCAATCGGGCTGTAATTAGACACAATAGATAGATCACCGGATTTAAAAACAGGGCAAATGCGTGCTTTTTTTCAGGCTTCTGGAAATAACTCAGATGAAATTGATAAGTTAAATATTATCACAAAGAGCACACAATAATGGTAAGAGATAAGTACACCAAACCTGTAAAATTTTGTGTGGAAACCGAAAATAAAATAAAATTGTATTTAAAATAACAAAGTTGGTATCCACTATCGATATAACCAAAAGTGACACCGCCATGAAAATATTTTCAGTACGTAGACGATGTCCATTTGTATAAAGTTACAACTTTTCAGTTAAATCGGTTTTTGTTGTCATAATTCGTCTAACATGCTATCATTGAAACACACCGTGTGTAGTATCAACATAATCTAAGAATTTTAATTTTATTCACTTTGTTTGATTTTACTTTGCTTAATATTGTCTGTGGGGCGTCCGACAAGGAAACACGACCTCCCTAAACTATTTAAATATCTTGGAAGAATATATATAACATAAACGCAAAATACCTATACAACCTAAAGTATGCTGACGACCTAGTTCTATTTGCTACAACAACGGAAAAACTTCAAAAAATGATAAACAAATTAAACAAAAGTTCAGAAAGGGTATGTCTTAAAAACAGAAAAAACAAAAATAGTGTCAAATACAGAAAATGATTAGAAATTGAAGTAAAGGAAATGACTTAGAACAAGTGAACGAGGACAGAAAATTAAGCTAAATAACGATAATCAAGAAGCAGAAATCTCAAAAAGGATCAAGAAGCTGGGGAAGCCTACATCCAAAAATGGATTAAGGAAGGCTGAAAAAAATTGTATGTTATTGTTGAGTTTGGTTGGTAGGTAACTTATAAACAACTGTCTGCCAAAAGTATCTATTAAACCAGTACAGTTAATTGATAAATCTTAAAATGTTTTTAATTTGAACTTTAATGTCCAAGCATAAATTGCGTTAAAAGAAAACATGCATGAACAGGATAGACGTAGTCATTTGTATAATGACGAAATGGCAGTTGGAATGCTTAAAGTTGAAGTAAAACAAGTTGACAGAGCGTAATTAGCCGACTATGACGACGTGACAGAGATACAAGTAATCTCAAGCAACAACATCTTAGAAGAAGATGTGCTACCATTGCTATTCAGGATCGTTACATCACTCTTCAGGTTTGCCGACAGAGTTCACTATTTGCTACTAAGTTAAAATCGCGTCTCCAGGCAGTGCATAACGTGAAAGTTCACAGTGAAACCATCACGCATCGTTTAAGAGAAATCAATTTTCACTTCATATGACCACTTAGGATTCAACTATTAACCATGGGAAATCAAGGACATCGCGTAAACTGGGTTTGAGAACATTAAATCTGGACTCAAGAGCAATGGCTGACTGTACTTTTTTCTGACAAGTCGCGATTTGGATTAAAACCAAAGACAGATAAAGAGACTGGCCTCGGCCTGGTAATGCAGCAAGGCTACAGCATGCCCATGAAGTACACAGCTACCGAGGTGGTACTGTAATAATATAGGCGGGAATTATGCTGGACAGGAAAACTAATCTCGTCGTCTTAGACCAATTCTTAAAAGATGAGCAGTATATCCTGAATATTCTTGAACCTATTGTTCAACTATTTACAAAAGCTTTTAGTTGAAATTTTACTCTAAATAAACTAAATAAAGCAAGAACTGAGGTTTTGCCATAGACAGCTCAATCTCCATACCTCAATCCCATTGAACATGAATGGGATATTACAAAATTATTTTGAACATTTTGTTTTTGGAACAAGAACGCCTTCCGGAATTGGACCGTGGCAAAAAGTACCCGTAGTTGCTAACGTTTCGCCACCTATAGTTTTATCAATGCAAGAAACTTAAAAAAAAAAACAAACTGAAAAACACCAAAAAAACTTTACTCGTACACGTGTTTCAATAGCTAAGCTATCATCATCAGCAAACCGATACTAAAATTAAGAACAATAGGAAGCTTATTCAATGGGCGGCAAAGAGTTTGCAACAAATAGGAAAAATTTTTGTAACTTAGATATCCGAACATTTCTTTAGGCAAATAAATTTAGCATATCGAATGACAAAAAAAACAGTTTGAAAAATGTCATGTGACTACTGTCATGGCGTTATTGTGTTTTATGCAAATCAAACGCAAAAAATTTTGTTTTCTCAATATTTCCGGAAAAAATGCCGGAAAACTAATATTTTTAAAAAGTTGTTATTCTCTTTTAAAAATTCGCACATAGACGTATAATCTAATTCTGAACAACTTTTTTTTAAGCATTTTTCAATATCTTGTCATCTAACCTCACTTTTTACATATTAAAGAGATATTTTTAGAATTTTCCGCCATGACAATGGTCACATGACATTTGTCAAAGTGTTTTTTTTGTCATTCAATATGCTAAATTCACTTGCCAAAAAAAATTTTTGGATTTCTCAATTACATAAATTTTTCCCATTTGTTGCAAACTCTTTGCTAGTCACTGTATATGCTATCTGCGTGTCACTTGATTTTTGTGAAATTTTTAAAAACAGAAAATGGCTAATAAATTATGATGATAACGGTCCATTAGAATTCTCAGAATTATTCAAGTTTATATAAAAATCAATTAAGTGTAACGATGAGTGACACGCGATAGTATATTCTTTCTACTGTTTTTAATTTTAGTATCGGTTCGCTGATGATGTTAGCTTACGCGTGTACGAGTAAAATTTTTTTGGTGCAGTTTTTTGGTGTTTTTCAGTTTGTTATATAGACGCTGCAGTTTAGTGTTCTATTCCTTTAAACAAAAAAAAGTTCTAGGTAGACAACAAATAATCAGGTAATCAACTTGTGACTAAGCCCGATTCGAGACTAAAAGAAGTCTCAGTAATTAGGAAAATATCTCCGTATATAAAGAAGAAAAAGAGTCACGGGTCATTAACCTCGATTGGTTTAAAATAGGGGTGGGGGTGGAGTTAATGATTGGAATCCACAACGGTGAAAGTTCAAAACCACGATCGCGATTGAAGTTGTTCTGATGTTTAACGATTTCTACACTCTCCCTAATTTTTCCATTAAAAAACTAACTCACACGTTGCGCAGGAAACTCGATTTAGCCCCATCACCTGGCAACGTCCTCGTCTATTATAAATCGCATAATAATCTCGTTACATTAATATCTATAATAGTCAAAAGTATAAATTTTTATTAGCAATTTTTTCATAAAAAGAATTTGTATACCTTGGGTTTTATAGTGCCTCTAAATAGCTGTGACCAAAATTTTATAAAAGTGTATTTATCAATGACATAGTTCTGGCAACTTACAAATCTAAAACTTAATAAGCTAACACCCTGTATCAATGGATGGTCATGAAAAATATGGAAAAAACTATATAAAATATCCTGATCTAACAAGTTTAAACTTCTTCCTCTAGGAACTACTCACACAATAAATTTACAGAATCCGCACAATGCAATAAAATAACCCCACAAGAACTGATGAATTAAAAACAATCGTAAGCGCTATGAAAATGTATCGGACTAGATGGTAGATTAGTAGAAAGGACTAGAATTTACAAAATAAAAGAAAGTTAACATTTTTGTTAGTTTGTTTTCTATTTATATATAGACTTTGTAATGTAATTCGGTTTTATTAAATGCTTTTGTAACTTTAAACATTTGTTTCTCCATTGGTGGTTTATTCTAACCATTATTAAAAATAAATGGTATTTCCATAGCTATTAATACAGGGAATTCTTTTTATACTGTTTTTTGTCAATTTCTGAATTTGAAATTGTGATAATTTTATTGTCAATAAATATATTTTTATAAAATTTGAATCTTTATTTTGCAGTGAAAAATTAATATATTAGGCAACAATTGGAAAATGTTATCATTCTTCACATGTGTGTCGCGAAGACCATAGCGCATCCATAATAGTTATTTATGTCACAAGTTCTCTGATTTTAAATGAGAGTCCGAGGCGAGCATTAAACCGACCGAGCTTTTAAAGCTTGTTAGAGGACCCGTCACATGCAACTTTTTTTGTAATACTGCTGATTTATTCTTTGTGTGAAAATCAAAATGTCAAAATTTAAACAATGACACTGATGGTCAGTTTTGGGTAAAAATTTTGTTTTTTCGTGGACCTAAGCCTAAAGTATGACTTTACGTCCGCATATCAGTACGTAAAATGTCACTTTAAATGTCATAACTTTACGTCAGCAAATACTTTACGGCTGCAAATCGTCTCGCCCGCATTTTACCTTTATCGCGTATGTCGAAACAAACAAAATTCGTTCTTATGTCACATAAAAACTTTCATTTTGATTTATCGTGCTACATTCTATACGTTTCTAATGATCAGTAATTCCGAAAATGAAATTTGGCACTTCTTTAGATATGCTTAAAGAGGAAACGGCGGTGGCACTTGATTTGCTACCTCAGAAATCTAAAGATAAAAAACATAAATATTTGATGAATTCGTCTTGCAAGCGAAACATTAAACTTCTGTTTTTTGATTATTTGCCTTCGGAAAAGTTTAATAACTACCTAGGTAAAGATGCTCTTTTGCCTTGCCCGTTTGCTGATTTCAGCTTCGCATAGGCCATCAAACGCTGACTTGATCAAAAAGTGCACCTTTACGTCTTCGGTAAATAAACAATTATTTCTGGCAATGGTGCATTTATGACTTACATTAATGTAAACAAAATTGAGCGTTAATGGCATCTATTAATAAACAATTTTCTGTTAATGAACGGTTTAAGTATAAGCAACTAAACATACATATGTTGTAGGTACTTCAAGTTGCCATTTAATCTGTCACAATATGAAAATACAAATAGAAAATCTGTCGTAATTTGTAGCAAATCAAATTTTAATAAGAACGAATCGACATTAATCTACAGTTGTAATAAATCTTCAATTTGTTTACTCAAACTTTGAGACATTTTGTAATGTACGCTACATTTCGATAATAACATTTAAGGGTGTTCAGGTTATCTATTTTACAAACTGTTCCCTCACTCAGTTCTTTATTACTGTTTACTCATTGTTTAAAAGTTAAATTATTTGAGTCTATAAGAGAAAATCAAAATTATCAAAAAGTAATAGCTCGATAAACAATCCGACTCCCAAAAATATCTTTTTTATGTGCAGTAAAACCACTTAAACAAAATGTTTTTTTTAACACTAAACTCATGTTTTGGGAAATTACAAACCGTTAAGGGTTCCTTTTAGTTAGACGGAAGATTGCTAGAAATGAGCTTACTAGAATACACATAACTTCTTTAAAAATACATTTACAAAAGCATAATTTTCACAAGAAAATCATTAGACCTTTCTTTACCACGGTAAATAACCAAAAATCTAAAATTTGCAATTACAAAGCAATTAGATACACCTTTATAATAATAGAAAAAATCCGAATTCGACCTTAAACGTTATTTTAAAATCATTTTCTTTCTTTACCGCGGTAAACTGAAATGTTACTTATGTATATACGTATCGAACATGTTTTAGATTGCCCTCGTTTTTACATAATTTGTATTTAACTATATAAAAATAGTGATAGTAATTTTGTCAAATTTTGTGGAAATAGGCAACAAACATGACAAGGGTTGTCGGTCAAGTGGAAACTAACCGGATTAGTGTAAATACAGTAGTTTATCTTATGTTTTCTGTTGAGCTAGGTAACGTATTTGCAATTGAATGCCTTTTACCTGAGTTTTAAATATCGCTTTTTTGTTACCAGTAGTTTTATACTTTTAACTTTATGATAACAGCACTGGGATAATACCAGGTCAATACAAAACTTTTGTATAGAAAAACCGATTTATATTTTGTTTATTGCATTATTAATACATAAATTTGAATAATAACTTAAAGTAATATTTGTTTTTTATTACTTTGCATCTACACAATTTTTGTTTGAATGAAAAAACGTTGCTTTTCTATTATAAAACCATTAAAACATAGTGATGTTTTACTAGTTAGTTATTCTGGTTTACTAATTGACTACTATCATGACATTTGTTTGTTATGGTTATTCCATAACTTTGTTCAACGACAGTGGCCAAAACTGGATTTTACAGCTCTTAGTATATTGGTAAGAGGCACGCCTATATACTAGTTCAAATTAAAAATATAATATCAATTCCTTATTTTCTAAATATAAAAATTGCGTATTTTACACGGAGGAAAAGCGTATTAATTTACGAACCAGACTGTTTTACTCGCAAATAAAACAGTATTTTTCTTGTAAAATTTGAGTTGGCGCGTTATGACGAATTACAAAAACCGTAATTACAAAAAATGTTATTTACCTGCTGTGTATTTGTAAATATAATATTAAAATGTTAAAAAAGTCTCAAAATAAATTATTACTTGACAAGTTGTAGAGTAATGACACAAGTAAAGCATAAGTATATATACATATAAGCATAGAATGCAAAAAGTACTTACATTTTTACCTATTAATTAGAAAATATTAACACAAAAGTATTGTACAAAAATAATCTACAGCTATTTACAAAATATTAATCTATATTGCGAGAATTAATTACGAATTGGCAACTTTCTAGGATACCTTGGATCTACGATCTCAGGAAGTAGTGCTGACATATAAAAGTTTTGAAGTTTAGGTAGCATTACTTCATTCCAAAAAACAACGTCTCTTTTGATAACTTCCACAGAAATTCCGTGAGGAGTCCAAACTACAAAATAACACATTTCTCTGTTTGTAATGTTTAATTGTCCTTGAATTTGATACATATAGTTGTCTTTTTTTTTTAATTTCAACTTGCCCTCAAGTAATTCACAAAATTTTATACACTTATTGGACACAGCGTCTTTAGGACTATACATTCGCGCACTGTAAGGGCATTTTACTTCTACAATAGAATCTTCATTTATTAATCCATCTGGAGAAGCCGCAAGGTATGGATATAAACCACATACAAACAAACCACATTCAATTACTTCCAATTTGGTTTCTTCTGTAAATTGTTGAATGGCTCGATGCTCATTATCGTTTCCATATCGTGTAGCAATATTTCCAATAAATTGACAGTATAACATATTTTTAACAGTATTACCACAAGAAGTCGATACGCGCATTTTGCAAATTTTGCCAAAATTGGAAGCTGTAAGCCGTTTTCGTCGTTCTTCAAGCCATAGATGGTTCTTGCTTTGACCAATAGTGTCCAATAAAATTTTGTTTTGGTCAACATTTAAATTTTCTAAAAATCTCTGTTTGGCTTCTTCAAAATTCTCATTGGACATGTCGGGAATTGATTCTTGACTTTCACTACCATAATCGTCATCTGGACCCGCTAGCTTTTTGACTCTAAATGTTTTTTAATTTTTCTCTTCTTATAATTGTTTCGCGTTTCTGCTTTTGAATAAATTTTGAAGTATGTACACCCGGTTTTCTTTTAGCAGCACTATGTACTATTTCATGAAGAGCCCCTACATTGTTATGTGCTACTACTGCCGCGTCACAGCGAGCGCTGTATGAACGCCTTAATGCAAAATTAATGCGTTTACCACCAATAAATTTAGCTACTTGGGCATTGTATAACTCGGCACAATTATTGGTGACATCATGTATAAGACTGTTAGACAAACTTGCAACACGACGAACTGCTACCATAACATCTTCAAATAGTCCGCATTTGATAAGACCTGGTACGATGTTATCTTCATTGCTCTTAGGGCCCGAACAAAAGTATTTTCTATCACCACACTCTGTGTGCTCGCCAAAAATATGCTTCGGTCCGTTCAAAATATCCAATTGCAACTGCTTGATTTTTCAGAGATAGACGTATTTTGCGACTTTCTATACTCTATCGCTTTTGTAACAGCAGTTCTAAACCTTAGAATATTTTGAGTGATTGCAGTTTTGAACTTTGCATCGACTTTTGGTTTTTGGCACAATCTTTTAGTTTATTTATGTAATTACGAAGAATGTGATTTTTACATTCGATCTTTTGGATTACGGTGGATCCGTAAGGCATGCATTCTAAAAGTTTTCTGTAAACACTGCTGTCTCCATCACCGACTAGTTTAACGTACTTCAAACCATACATATCAATAGATCTCTTAAATCCTTCAACAATTATACTCGATTCCATGCTGGTTGAATTTCCCGACCAGTTTTTGTAACACGTATGCTCAGGACATGTTTTATTTTGATACAGTTCTTTCCTAGAACATATCAAACAATATTTGTTCTTTACTGCCATATACAATACTTTTTGGTTCTTAGTCCTACAATACAAGCAACACCGGATAGTGCGTTATAATTGGTTCTATAAGAACGTTTGCACCAAGCTCCGTCTACAACTACTGCAATTGTAGGATACCCTTCAGAATCTACTTCACCATTTTTCTTAGCCAATTCTGCTTCTTCAAGGGCTGCTTTAGCCATTGATTCTGTTGCGGCGCGATTGTAAGTTTCACATATCTTGTCATGATAATTTGCATAAGTGGAAGATGAAATTGTAGGAATATCCATGGCCGATGTAAATTCTGATAATTGTTTATAGCCTGCACCTATTGAAACCGTAGCAGAAACAGCTGCAAGATTGACATTCATTTTTGTTCTATCGTCCAAATTCTCTGTAGATACTGTATCAATTTTACGACACATTGAACACTTCACAGTATAAACAGATGCAAATCCTAAACGTTTTTCACTCACAATATCCATATTGAAGAAAGAACATCCAAAACCCTCGTGTTGAAGTGATTTTAATGACTTTAAAAAATACGCGATATCTACAAAACGGCGGCCACTAATACCTTCACTAGTTCTAACCGTAGTATTATTTTTTTCGTCCGATTTCGTTTCGATTTCCATTTCGGGTAGGAAATCTGATGAAAAATGGTTTTCATTTATGTTATCGCTACAAACACCACTTCTGTTTACTAATACGTCAGGTTCATCCACACACATATTAGAGTTCGTTTCAGCTGTAGATGGAAAACTGTAACACATATCTGCTTCGTTTGCATAACTATTTAAATTTACATGTGAAGTAGTGGCAGTCTTTGCCGCACGCATTTTCTTCATTTTTTCTTTAACACTACGTCTTTTTTGAAATAGACGGGGACATTTAGAAATCGAATATGGTTTACGACCCATATTTTACACTAAACTTTTAACTAAATAAATACGAGAGATAACGATGCACTTCTTATAAAATTAATTGAATAATAACTTTTTATTGATTTTTTCAAAACAATTTTAAAGCAATTTAACGCGGAACATTATTTTTATAAATAGTTAATATCGAAAATAGTACGCTTGAAAAAAGTGTTGGCAGTGTTCAAAGAACTGCCAGGTTTTGGTAATTGTAAGTAAGGTACGGTTACAGGCCGTTTTGTACTACGCAAACAAACTAGTATTTTAATCCCTATTGTAAAATTGTAAACATACGGTGCCGGCGACAGTTAAAAATTAAGTCCAGGTATAGTGGAATGTAAGTCACATAAAATTAGGCGTTTGTAAAAATTTTAATTTGAAATTTTGTTTGACTAAAAGGAAGCCTTAAGGTGAAACCAAGCCTCATCAATAAAGGAATCTTATGCAGGATCAGTCTAAATAAGTTGATCGACCGCTTGCACACGTTAAGGATATAAATGAATATCTTTGTTCGGTATGATTTTGTCACATTTATAAAAAATCTTGATTAATATTTTCATTGACAGTAAAAAAAGTTTTTGAAAAATTATACTGAGTTAGAAATTAAACGAACAATTTAGAAAATTTCAGTCATAATAATTTTTTTGAAAGCCTTGTGTGTTGTATCCGCATTTAATGGCATTTCTTATTGATTTCAATTTGTATTAGCATTTCCTATACATTTTTTGACTTGGTAATGCAAACTAAATTAGTTAATGAAACAGCAGAAAATTAAAGTAGGTTAGAAAATTATCTGTCAAAGTACTATGTGACAAGTTAACTAACTCATCTACAGTAATAACAAGTATAGAGAAGTATTTTCAAAAACAAATTACAATTTTTTAAATTTGGGGTTGACTTATGGAGAATGTCAACAGGTAGTAGACAAAACAGGTCATATTTTGCAGAAAAATATTGAGATAAACCAACACTCACTTGCTATATTGAAAAAAGGGTATTGAAGAATTCTGCTTAATTTAGGACCGAAGCCCGTTACTGATGACGAAGAAACCAAGATAACCAACCGATTCTATCCTCAGGGTATAACTTAATAAATAGATTTGTTTGAAAGCGGAAGAGTACAATAAATTCACCAAAACAAATAATTTAGTGTGATAAACCAAAATTTTCTAAATAGTATAAAAAAAACAACACTTTTTGTCTCACGAAGACAAAGTTTTCAGACCGACTGAAGAGTAAGTTTTTGCTCAAAAACAAAAATACAAAACAAATTGAATAGCCCATTAACAACTTATTTGTTGTTTGATTACAATGTACTAAAAGTTGTGTGTAATTAATGAGAATTAAAGTTAAAAAAAATATATAGTTACTCAGCATATCTTTTATTAGTGAATTTATGTTATTTTTTTCTTTTTAGAATCAATTTGCGAAGTCCTTCTCGATTCAAAAGAAGAACTCATCAGATTCATCTTTTCCAACTGGGTTCGAAGCGAATAAATTGTTTATGTAAATAATAACCACAATTACATAGAAATACATAAAAATGATATTTTTATTTTAAGTTGTATTTAATTTAATTTAATTTTCTGAGGGTATTTACCCGATTGACCTCAACCTGATCGCGTTTTACTTGTTAAAATTTCTATTTTCGAAAAAATATATACAAAAGTTTAGATCGTTTAGGAAAATATTGTAACTAATTTTCGGGTAATTTCATAAAATTTAACCTATTTTAAATGTAGTGCAGATTTAACAAATTTTGAAATAAATTTGTATTATAAATTTTTTTTTAGTTTGATGCAAACTTTTAAGAATAATATAGAATTTTTATTGTTTTATAATTACACTTCGAGATATGATCCCTCAGAATTAGTTGATTTTCCAAAAATAGGGATTTTCAAAGAGCTTCAACTTTTTCCTTTGAACTTCGATTTACTTAAAAAGCGAATTCGTTTTTATGATAACGTATTATATGATGTTATAACTTGTGTTAATCAGTTTATAAGGACACCGGTTGTAAAAATATTTGATGAATTATTTTAATTGCATTTGTTTACAACGTAGACTGGCTGAGGTTAAATCATCAAAACTTGATACCGTTGCTGATAACATTTTATTCAGGTTAAATGCATTTTATCAACGGTGGAATTTGTAGTCCGTATTTTATAAGCCTGAGTCGCCCAAGTACAGTTTCAATTTTTATAAAGGTGGGGGTTCTCCGTAAGGCACGGTATTTAACATTAGGTTGCGTCTCTTAAAGAACTTTTTACTCAATAACAGAACATTGAAAAGTAATTTGTAATTGTTCTCTCAATATAATTTGTCCAAAATTCTTTTTTAATCACAACAAGCAATCAGTAACAAAACATTATCAAAAACGAATTTAAATTTTATCTTTTAAACATTAACGAAGAAATGATTATTAAAATGGTTACATATTTATTCAAAAATTCAGAAAAATCAAGATATTTGAAATTGTTGCTTTTAAGGGTATAATATGTTAGTAGTAATTTACTCAAAATTTAAAGCAAAATCCAAAAATGTGTAAATTTTCATATTTTAAATACTGCTTTTACTCCATTTATGAATACCCTAAGGTTTTGCCATTCATCCCCTGCACTGAAATCATAAAGTTTGGAAGACAATTCATAGTTGCGATATTTATTGTTATTAAAAAAAATCTTATTTATTTTTCAAATACGCAACTTATGACGTTTTTATCATAAATTTCATTTATGACATAACCTATTTCGAAGGATGTTTTTTAATCACCACGCAATTTTTTTTTTGCTGTATTTCCATTGAACTCGTTTCTACTTTAATGAAGGTTAAAAAAAATTGCTACTTTATGATCACAATGGAATATTTCTGTACACCTCCAGAAAAACAAAAGTTTTATAACGAATAAAAGTCATTGATTAAGTGTTATACTTTACGTCAAAAATAAATATAAATAGCCTTCTACAGCAAGGATTTTATCCTTGTCGCCAATTTTCATTAAATTCTCTAGATTTACATTTTTATTTATTTATTGATAAATGAATAATATATTTATCTAAATAAAGTTTCCATTTCATCAAACTTTTGTATTTTTAAGTGAGATTAAATTAATACTTCTACATAAATAAAATAACATTTAGAATGAATGGAAATGCTCAAAAAAATATATAAATCAGTATTATGAAAAATTACATTGTTGATACTTTTATTTCGATAACTAACGAAATCTAAAAAGCTTTTAAGCAATTAAGAACTTACCAATCCATTTAGACAAAAAATAAATTATACAACTTATATAAACTGACATTAATCTTACTAATTAATGATAATTAAAAATTATTGAAGAAAACTTCAGTAAATTCAATTTATTAACGTTTTGATTAGATTTTTATAACCTAATTGCTGCATCCTACTACTAATTTTACCTGGTTTAAGGTAAAGTTTAGAAGTATCAATAAAATACCAACTCTTTTCGGAATTGAAATAATATTAACAAAGTTTTAACGAATTTAATTTTTAAATGACTTTCAATCTGACCTACTTGTTTTTGAAACTGATATCTATTAGTGTTTAGAAATATAGTTAACGTTAACAAATTATTATTAAAGAAAGGATTTATTTCTTACAGCTTTTGTGGGAAGCTATTATACCTTCAATGTTAAGTCAAAGTGAAAATGGATAAAAATTTTTGCAAACTTAATGAATTATGATCTAACGCCATAATTATTATTTTTGTGTGGTTATTCCTAATTCAGTGTGTTGAATTGAACTAAACATAGAAACGCTTAAACGTACAAAGAATAAATCGCAATTTTTTAAATACTCAGTTATATGGAATTTTCAAGTTAAATTTTTATAAAAAAAAATTTTATTTCGTTACATTAATCAGCAAACATTGACAAAAATCAGCGCCATTATACCGGGTGTCCACTTATATTTTCCCTTATTTTAACTGCCTATAACTCTAAACGGTTTAGGATATAAAAAAGCGGTTTTCACTGAAATGTTACCTTTTAGTATAAGTTTTTTTTAAATACATTGAATTGTATCTATCGACTTTGAGGATGTCATAACAAAAATAGCGGATTTTTGATAATTTGTTTTACCTTGATATCATGGAACACCCGGTATATATTTTTTGTAGTTTAAAAAAACTGACTTTTACCTATCCAGAGATGCAAAATTTTTCAAAATCGGTTAGCGAATGACTGAGTAATTAATTTTTAAAATGAGAGATACAAATCAAAAGTCGTACAACAGAACATCAATTTGTTCGATTTACATAAATGTATTCAAGAAAACTGCATGTTTCTATCCTGAACCGTTTAGAAGTTATAAGGAGTTAAAATAGGGGAAAATATAAGTGGACACCCGGTATAGTATTAGAGCAACTTAATTTGTGCTGTACCTACACAACTGATTTCTAAACGTGAAGTTTATTTTATCTATATTTTATTACAAATGAACCAATTCTACAGAAATTCTTTCATTTAAATGAGGTTGTCGTTCTGATGAAATTAGCATAAATGAGGACACTCATCCGCTAATAAATACATTTTTGCTTACGAGTTGCATAAGTTGTTAATGTATACAATAAATAACATAGCGCTAAGTACAGACTCTTGTGATAAGGGTTACATCCAGATCATGTACAGCAGATACATCCAGAAGATTAGCATAAAGTATGAAATTTTGATGATGGATAAATAATAATCATCGTGTTGTATTGCGCATACTTTTTACGATGAAGCAACATTTACCCTATCACACATTACGCTCGATTATCAGATAATGTTAAAATTTATAGAAAAACTGACTTACCTTTTATACCAAATTGTTTAAGCAACATAATTAACTAATCGCTATTTTTTCCGATAACCCCGTAGTTTGCGAGGTGATTACAAAAAAACTGATTTTCCTCCTCTTTGACAACACACAAAAGTTTAGCAGGGGTCAAATCGTTGGGGACTTTTGACACAATGTATACATGGTGTTGCTATATTTGACCGAAACGCTCTACACCAGAGAGCTATTGTAAATTGGTGAATTTTGATATAGGAACATGAAACCTTAAACGGCTTAGTTGCTGTTGAAAGTTTAAAATGCCTTTAAACATTTTTTTTCAAATTTGGTGGCCAATATGCTCCCTTCAAGAAATTCATATTTTGACATAAACTAACTTTTTAAAAATTTAACCAGTGGCGCGTTATAGGGGTTAGTGACAACTTTTACTCTCCTATTTTTTTCGCCACTGAAGCAAATAAATGAACGGTCTTAAAGATATTGGCAAATTTGCTTGTCGGAGTTTTGCTAAATAATTTGCGTCAATCCATACTATTAATTCAATTTTGAACAATGGTTAAGCGTAAATTGTTCAAAAAGTAATTCAGCGCCCGCTCTAGGGGTGGGCAATCCGGACATTTGTCCGGGGCGCCAAAATTTAGGAGCGCCGTTTTGTCTGAAAATTTGAAAAAAAATATATAATATACGAAGATACTTCTGTTTAACCTTAACCTTAAAGCGATTTCTTCATTTTTCTTAAACCTAAGTACATTTATGATTAACATGATTCATTTCATAAATACTATTCAATTCATATCCAATGTTTGTTTGAATTTAAACAGAATGACTAAGTCTAAGTCCAAGATAGACTTAGTCATTCTGTTTAAATTCAAATTATTATTCTAATGATAACGAAGTCCAAGATCGTTATTATTAGAATAATAATGTCGCAACATCTTATACGTTATTATTAGAGAAACAAGGTCTGTTTTGATAGTGCCTAAAAGCGCTTTTAAGTAAATGCTTAATTTTTTTTAAATACCGAAAAGGCTGTTTCTCGAATTGATAAAAGATTGTATCATGCCGTGAACTTCTAATTAATCATGTTTGTACTTTGTGATTACATCATTAAGATTTATGCTTTTGGGCTAAATTGCATGTAAAAGTACCTCTAAAATGATGATTCATGTAACACTATGATGTTTTTTGTAACAAAATTCTACTCAAGGTTTTTTTTTTCAGAATCATTTACCTGTGTTAAGTAGATAATGAGATTTTTTATTTCTACAGGTTGTCACTTAACTTAGCTTAACGAAAATAATCCTCTATGTAAATACGTAAACTGTTAAGCCCATTCAATCGGCGATTGTCGGCTGTCGCGTTCCTGGTTTCTCAACTGCATCCTAATATTATTGCACATATTTCATTTGCGTTCTGGCGTACTAGTAACCAAGTTGTGACGAAACTAAATTTTTAATTTACGTTTATGTTTGAGTTTTATTTTTAGTGTAAGTTCATAGTCAAGTCTCTGTATAATAGTGAACTTTTAGAGTAATAGAATATAAGAATATCAAGTGACTACCTACCTATAGGTACTGTTGTTTAGTAAGACAAGGCCCACCTAAACCCTTATATAATTACAAATTTCCTTCCAATTACACTGGTCGACATTTTAGTGCAAAGTATTATTCACGAATTTTAAGCAATGGAGAGCAAGTTTTACGAGAGTGGCTAGTGTACTCTGTATCCCAAAGCTGCGTTTACTGCTTCTGCTGTAAAATTTTTGGGTGTACAGTAAGTTCCCTTTCAAAAGAAGGTTTTAGAAGTTGGAAACACCTCGGCGAAACCTTAAAAGAACATGAAATTTCCAAAAATCATATTCAAGCACACAAAAGTCATGGCTAGAAATGAACCAAAGGTTGAAATGTTGTAAAACTATAGATGCGGCTGCTCAAAGAATTATCAACGCTGAAACAAATCATTGGAACGAGGTACTTCTACGAATCGTAGCAATTATTAAAATGCTTGGTAAAGGTTGTTTAGCTTTTCAAGGTACAAGCGATAAGTTGTTCGAGTATAACAACGGAAATTTCTTAAAAATAGTGGAGTTGCTATCCGAATTTGATGCCATTATGGCAGAGCACGTTCGTAGAGTACTAAAAAAGAAGAGACTAAAGCTCACTACCTCGGAAAAATATACAAAACGAGATAATAGATCTACTACATCAGAGTGTAAAGTCTCGTATTATTGATGAAATAAAAAAGGCCAAATATTTTTCCATAATTTTAGATTGTACTACAGACATTAGTAAGATAGAGCAAATGACTCTTGTAATCAGATATGTTTCAATCAGTAAATTTGACAATGATGTTGAAATTAAAATTAATGAAAGTTTTTAGGCTTCTTACCAGTAGAAAGATCTACAGGACAACAAATGTATGACATTATAATTGCAGAACTCAATGCCTTGGGTTTAAATTTGCAGGATATGAGAGGGCAGGGATACGACAACGGGTCTAATATGAGGGGCGATAAAACAGGTGTGCAATCTAGAATTAAACAATGCAATCCACGAGCATTCTATGTTCCGTGTAGTTCGCACTCTCTAAATCTTGTTGTCAATGATATGGCAAAAGCATCCTTGAAGCCGCTAATTTCTTCAACATGGTCCAAAAATATATTTATTTTTTCGGCATCTACTTTTCGATGGGCAATACTTTTAAAACACGTACAAGTTTTCACGTTGAAACCATTAAGTGACACTAGATGGGAGAGTAGGATAGATGCCTTAAAACCTTTGAGATTTCATTTAGGAGATGTTTATGATGCTTTGCTAAGTATCTATGAAAACCAAGAAATTGATACTTTAATAAGAGATGAGGCTTCGAGTATTTTAAATTTTATTAAGCAATTTAAGTTTTTGTGTTCTTTAGTTGTTTGGTATAAGATACTAAATTTCATCAATCCAATAAGCAAGTTGATGCAAACAAAAGATTTTGATCTGGCCTCTGTAATTGATCTTTTACAAAACTGCAAAAATTTTTTTAAAAACCTTCGATCGGATGCATCGTTTGATAAAATTACAATTGACGCTAAAGAACTTGCTACTAAAATTGACGTAGAAGTTAATTTTGAGTCAACACGACACCGTGTCAGAAGAAGGAAAAGGAATTTTTCATACGAAGCACTTGATGAGCCTATCGAAGATCCAAAAGAAAAATATAAAATAGAATTTTTTTATTTTACAATCGATCAAGCACTGAATGCAGTAGATGCTAGATTTGAAAAACTTAGTACGCATAGTAATTATTTTCAATTCCTGTATAATATATACGATCTAAATACCGTACCAAAGGAAATGCTACTAAAACATTGTAAGAATTTGGAATGTATTCTAACTCACGATGATTCTGCGGATCTTAATGGGGTAGAATTAGCAGAAGAAATTTTAGCAGTATCTGCTCTTTTGGGTAAAAAAGAAAACGTAGACAGTGTACTGGCCTTAATAACAAAGTTAAATTTTGCGCCAAATCTTAGTATTGCTTTACGGATATTGTTAACAATACCAATTAGCGTAGCAAGTGGCGAAAGAAGTTTCTCCAAGTTGAAATTAATTAAGAACTTTTTACGTTCAACTACCACTCAAAATCGACTTAATGGTTTGGCTATTTTGGCAGTTGAACATGAAATTACTGACCAACTCGATTTAAAAGATATAATCAAAAAGTTTGCTGAACTGAAAGTAAGAAAAAAAGTTTTGTGTAACTATTATTAGTACTTGATATTATCTTTTGGCACCTAATATTTCCAAATTTGGTTTCATTAATACCAATGACACGTGTGTTGACATATTTCACTGTAAATGTTTTTGGTTTTATTAAATTTTACTTAAATAAAATCATTTTATTTTTATTCAAAGTATAACATATATAATACCTTCAATTCCCAAATTTATATATAGCATATGGCTATATACTTCGAGGGCGGTAGTTTCATTTTTTGTCCGGGGCGACGTAACCACTAGAGCGGGCGCTGCGTAATACAAACTATTTTTGTGCTTAATTTCTAAGACCAATTGCGACAATGTCTGCAATTTAATAAAAATAAAAATCACAATAACGCAAAAGCTATCAGAATTAAATTCAATCAAATCTTTACAATAATAACAAAATTACAAAAACTGTTCAAATTGTTGACCGTTTGCTTGCAAGCACGTTCTGCAGCGTTTCCTTATTGAAAAACGTGTCTTTGCGAATAAGTCCAGATTGGACTAAATATGTTCTGTCGCAGCTTGAATTCTTGCTATTAGATCTTCTTCAGTTTCGACAATGGTGGAGTCCACTACAACAAATTTTGGTTTTTTTTAAGTCAATAAATTCAAATAAAAAAATCACTGGGCTTAAATCAGGAATTTCAAATAGTAGGATTCCTAGGCGGATTAGAACTGATGACAAGGAATATTTTTTGCTTTATGACATTTTATATTTTTCTTCTGTATATAGTCCCACTAAATCTAAATCTAAATTTTGTTTAACCAATGATTTTTTAATAATTTACCATGTATTTCCACACCATTAATTACTTATTCTATGGTTCTCAGTGTAATAAAAAAACTTCACCTTAAAAAAACGCCTAGTTCCAATCAATCACCCAGTTTCCAGATTATATTTACGGTGCCCTTTGTGATAATATTTATCTTATCAATTTCATCTGAGTCCTTTCCAGAAGCCTGGAAAATAGCATGCATTTGCCTTGTTTTTAAATTCAGCAATCCATCTATTGTGTCTAGTTACAGACATATTAGTGTATTAAGGCAAGATTTTAGCTGCCCGTACTTGTCGAAATCAATGTATTTTCTTAGACAAATTGCTCTTTTATTTATAGATATATTATTTTTATTTTTTTCTACATTTAAAGGATTATGTACTGTAGAGCTGTTGTACAGCTCCTTTTGCGTTTTCGCGTTTAGCGGAGTTTCATTAAAAACATTGCAAACTTCATTAAATTGGGCACTTTTAACATGCTTTAATTCAAATAATAATAAGAAATTAAAAATTTTATTGCTGCAGAGCTTTAGAGGTAACCATTGAAATGAAAAACAAAACTGTTTATTATTCTAAAAAGTTTTGCAACTGAGTAGTATTTCTAAGAAAATAAGTCGTAGCGGTAAACCTGTATGTCTTGTGCTCAATATAATAATTCCAGAAAAGCTAATTCTTTTGGTTTTGCATGCTTCCGTCTAGACTGTGTTCTTATAAATCAAAAGGAATACGAGTACTACCCTCAACTATGAATCAACCGTGAATAAATATGTGGGAAAAGTAAAGTATCCATTGTTTCTGCCAGAAGAAATATTTCCCAAGATACATAAAGACCTTAGTCTGGCATATAATCAATTCGATGTGCCTGAGAAACCCAACAAATTTTAGTATGGAGCACCACCCACAAAGGATTGTTTAAAGTAAACAGAATTCCATATGGAATTAACCCAGCTGCTGCATTATTTCAAAAAAACATATAGAGCAGCTTTTTCAAGGAATGTCGAATGTAAGTAACTTTCTTGATGATGTAATTGTAACAGGAAAAGACTTGGAAAAACATTCCTATAAGTTAGAAAAGATATTCTATATAATAAAGCGCTTATTTTTTTCATGTCTGTCTCCGAAATTAAACGGGTACTTCCAGACGTCGTAGAGATTTAAAATTCGGCATGCCGATGGGTCTTGCCTTCAAACCAACGGGAAAACCAAAAATTTCCATTTAGAAGCGAGGCCAGGGGCGTCTCCGTCTGCCATAAGTCTAGCATTGTTAAATTCATGCATTAAAATTTGCCCTTCAATCGACGGGCTTTAATCTAGTTCAGTAATATACAATGACATTCATCCTCTTCTTATGCATTATATTTCTGCGTTTCAACATAGCTTCAAAAAACGTAGATTGACGCTAACAAACCTAGCATGTTTTTTCAATACCTTACCTCCTCATTAGACAACCGTGGCCAAGTTCATTGTTTATTCAATCATATTAGAAAAGTTAAAATGTTTTGGATTTAGTAACCCACTACTCAAATTTTTTGCCGCCTATTTAGAGAATTGAGTTGCAACATCTGGCGTGCCGCAGAGCTCTAACTTGGGTCCACTATTACTTCGACTATTTATCAATGACCTTTTGAAAGTGATTGCGTGCAAACATCTGTTTTTTGCTGACGATGTTAAGCTATTTCATTTCACCTCTACACTTGACAATTGTTTATTTTTAGAAAATCTGGCAATTTGTGATTGGTGCAGTACAAACTATATTTAGCTTAATATTTCTAAATGTAAATTAGTGACATTTACAAAAGTTATACTATGTGTCTACCGTATTAATTCTAACGTTTAATGTCGCGTCGATAAAATCAAGGAAGTGTTACATTTGATAGTAAATTAAACTTTTTAGAACATATTGAAAACATAATTGCTTCCACACTTAAAATCATAGGTTTTATAATCTGCACCTGCAAATCATTTAGAAATCCCAAATCCTTAATAAGTTTATATTTCACAATGGTTAGAACAAATTTGGAATACTGTAATTTAATATGGTTTCCTCTACATAAGTGTCAGATTAATAATATAGATAATGTTAAGAGGAGGTTCCTTAAATACCTCTGTTATAAAGTTGACGGCATGTATCCAGAAAGAGGTTTTTCTCATACAGCTCTACTAAGTAGTTTCAAACTTGTTTCAGTTGAGTCCAAAAGAAGTTGTAGTTCTCTCAAATTTTTGCACGGACTTCTACACAGTAACATTGACTGTCTATATATTAACTACACAACAATACAATTGTATTTACTTTTCAACATGAATACCTATTTTATCGCAATTAAACGTGAAAAATATGCCATTGGTGTTTTTGATTGCCACAACTTCAGTCTCTTTAGCATCTGCAGATGTTAAACATTTCATTGATTCTTTGGTGTTTGACACCTTGGTTATTGAAACGCTCCAGACTTGGATCTTCTGAGCAATGAAAATTTGTTTTGTCATGTTTTCTTCTAAATACCCACTGGGAACGTTGCTTGACTCCCATCCACCCAGTTCTTGCAAATCTAAAATGTTTCCACCGCCGTTAACAAGAAAAGTTGCTGCAGATCGTCCATACAATTGCCAGTATACAAATCTGGATTTTCAAGGTTGAGGAATGTAGCCACTTTAAAGAGGAAATAAATATCACAAGTCTGAATCGTGCCTTTCCATGTCTCTACGAGAGAAACAGTCTTCTAGTGATGACATGTGGGGGACGTAATGCTAGATATTTCCTAAATAGCATCACTGAATCAATATTACTTTGAGATATAATGGTAAATAATATTTTCTTGTGCGTTTTAAGTCAGAAATGGTAAATACTCTCTAAAATCTCAACATCGTCCCCAGACATCGCCACCAACTCGGAGTTTCTACAAGCGCCCCAATTCCAACCAAACAGCGACTTTCACTATCAAAAACGCCTCGTCTAGAGATGTAGACACAAATTCACGCACCTGCTCTCTCATGAACACTTTGAACTCGATTTTGACTCTTTTCTGGAATTCCAAATATGATCGGAGCATAGAATACTTCGGCCACAAAGATGACGCAGAATATTCATTAGAAAGTTTGACAAAATAATCCACAATGATCGCTTCTCCAGCACCTTCAACCCCTTCTTTATCTCGCCACTCACAAAAACACCAATATTCTTTTTAGTAATGCATTTTTAATCTCTTCGGCAGTAAATCCAGTCTTCCCGTGTTCGCTGTCTCTAGAATGTTTTCAGGAATCCCGAAAATCTTTTATTCTTTCTGCTTTATCTTACAAACGTACAAACTATTGACATTTTTTTTTGATTTGTTGATTTGCTGTGTTGTTTTTGTTGTCGATAATACGATACTGATGCAGGTAATTGCATTGATTTTCTAGTAAAACTAAAAATTTATTCATACCCTTTTCTTTGCCTAAAAATCAATATAAAATTATTGATTTGTATTCGTGTGTAATGATACGATAAATCTTTGAATATAACTCGAATATTAGCGATTTAACGTTGTCAGGTTACTCGGCATCTACGATGCCACGATTTATATTAATATCTTTTTATTTTGGAGTTTTTGTTTTGATTAATTTTTTTGCTTTTTTTCTTTTTACTCGCCACATTATGTTTATTATTTGTAATATGTTCAATAATTGGATATTTTTTCTGTTAAACATAAACTATTATTACGATTGTTATTAATAATAAAACTCGACTTTGAATTTGATAAGAAATTCAAAACAATAAATGTTCCATTTAAAATAACAAATACAATATCTACTTCCGGTAGAACAAAAAACAGCGACGTTATAATTTTCAAAAGTTATCCTCTTTTTTGGATTTGGAAATAAATCAAAATACCTAAAAATTGACGAAATTTACACCTACAAGACCTTAATAAAAGTAAACTTTAAATGTGATAACAAATCTAATACAAGAATAATATACCGAGTGAACCATCTGAAATAACAAAGTTAGTATCTACTTCCGGTAAAACCGTAAATCTGACGTTATTGAATTTTTAAATCGAATGGGCATCCTTAAAAACGACTTATAACCAAGTTTTTGAAATACTATATTAAATCCTTTAGCAGATCTCTCTAATAGGCCATCTACCGCTAAAGACCCTGTATATACTAATGTATTATACAAATTTGAAAGCTATTTAATTAAGATGTATGTAAGCATTAATTGAAAAAAAAACCAGTAATAATAATAGTCCACATATGATGACATTAATTTATTCTCTAAAATAAATCCTAAACCCTCTTTTACTTTCAGGTATTTATCAGCATGTTTAAAATCCTTTTCATTTACATTTCCTAGAAAATAGAGCAAAAGAGATTCCAATCTTTGTATAACGTAAAGTAAAAAGATGCATCAATACATTAATATTAATTTTTAAACCTAGAGTAGTATATGATATAAAGATAATGTTATACCTAAGAATGTGATTTTTAGTGCAAACGTATTGTTAGAAACTATGAGTCGGGTGATTTCCCTTAATTATACCAATTAGTAGAATTTCAAATTAGATATTCAATCGATTCCACCAAGATACGCATTTGCTTAGATTATATCGGTATGAAGTATATAAATATAAATTCCGTAAATAAAACAGAATGTGTTTATGGGTCTGTGAAATAAATATAATTTGAGTATTCAACAATTTACATTGATTAAGTATATACATCTAATTATCCCCTTCAAAGCTATTATTTGTAGATGGTTTATAAATTTCTACACCGCTTTAAATATCATATATACGATTAGTTAGTATTTTTTGTGATAACAGTTTTTCACGAGAAAGAACCACTTTCCAATGTTTATCAATGTTCTTGTTAGTTAAAATGTTTTCGGTAAAATAATACAGGCTGATAATGGGATAAAGATTTTGTCCGAAATACAGAGAAAGAAGAGTTAAGAATAAAAATCGGAAATTTCGATTTACTAAACAAATATCGACATTGAACACATTACATTACAAATGCCTTTGATCTCTTTAAATTAAGAAAACGCACCAGTACATTTTATTAAGGCGGTTTAATTTATTACCGCATTAGATTTACGAGTAAGATAAACATTATTCAGTTTCAAATTTAAATATGTTTAAACCAAAACAATTTTAATTTGGATTAAATTGAACTACATTTAGTTAGTAGTATTCAGTTAAATTAATAAACAATGTATGGAAATATATTTTGAACTCGTATGTATAGAATAATATTAATATGCACTACAACACAATAAAGTATTATCAAAAGTTTCCATAAATCTTTATTATGCAGAATTATACCGGAGTGAGTCAAATAAATTGTTTCGTATTTTGGCCATATTTTTCGGTTTAGTTTGTTAAGTACTTGACTAAAACAAAAATTAACGACACAAATTTAAATATACAAAGTAAAACGTATGTAACTGTATTTTGCTCACTATATAAGCTTTAAAACTGTTAAATAGTCACGCCGATAATGTGAATACAGAGAGGTGTTATTTGTTCTTTGTCCGATAAATGTAGAGTTGCGTAATTGCTAATAATTTAGGAAAATTATAGTCCAGAATTTAATTTTACGTTAACAGGTTAAATCAGCTAGCCGTGGTTAATTATTTTAACGAACAGCATTAAATTATTTTTAAAAATTGCATAATTGCTCTAATTACTACCCTAATTTTTAAATGTATACTACATTTAAATTAGAAGTTTACAAAATGAAATAATTCTGTAAAATTTTTAGTACAGTGTTAAAATTTTAATTAATCTTTTGATGATTGATAATGATACAATTAGTTGAATGTATGGTGCGATCAATAGGCAATTTAATAATTTTAATGAACGCTGCACAAATACCTCAAGTATACATAAAATATATTGATTGATATTTTTACTGTACATGTGTAACTTAACTTTCTATTACATTTATTTTTACTGCATCAAAAGTCTTATTGACATAAATCCCTATTGTTTTTTAGTGTGGTAACGCTTTGACTGCTAGGGTCATTAGCGTTTTAGACTTAAATTATAGATATATACATCGATGTATCGTTTGTAAAGTGATATGGAAATAGCAAACTTCATTTTAACTTTCTATTAATGTCTCATAGGCGATCATACACGTTGATTTCTTTTAAGTTTTGTAGAGTTTTTTGGATACCATTTGCGGAATTGAGTAGTTGAAATATAGTAAGTTAGGAGAGTCCATAGTCTGACGCACATGTATGTAAATCATGCACTCAAATAGAATATGACTTATACTCAATTGTACTCCACAGGTTATGCATTGAGGTAATTCTCCGTCTGTCATGAAACGGACTGATATTAGAGCTGTATGACCGATTCTCACTCGCGTTAGGATCACTCTTTCACGTCTGATCAAATCATTTGGACATTTTCACTCTTGTATTGATGGTTTGACTGGCTTCAGCTTTGCAACAGTCTGGTCCCATTCTCGCTGTACACGCAGTACATTTACTACTGAATTTTCATGTTCACTGTCGGTAGAGCGTGCAGCAGTATCAGCAATTTCGTTTCCACGAATACCAACATGACTTGGAACCCCAAAAAAAAGACGGTTTTGACGTTGCACAGTAAACAGTGCAAAGCAGACGTGATCATTTGAATCAGAGCATCATCATAATAGAGTTCTTGGATTGGCTGCAGCGCACTTCGTGAATCACTAACAATGAGGTAATATGAAGCGTTCAAACCGTATTGGGAGAACAAAGTGGCTTGCCATACAGCATAAAGCTCTGCATGTAGATAGTCAAATTCTATGATAGGCACCAAGAGTGTACTGTGTTACTAATTACAATTGCGCATTCTACTCTTTCATTCGTCTAGGAACCATCGGTGTATATTATTTGTTCCACTAAGGAACTGTCCACAATTTCTCGGAAACGGCCTTGCAGAAGATCCAATTGGTAGTGTTCTTTTGAGAGAGATGTTAATGAAAGATTTACTACTGGAGTTACTTTGACTCATGGAGATACTTCCTCAGAACAAAATGGTAATACCCGAGGTATGTGGTATTCCAGTGTTTTACATATTTCATGGGTGCGTATTCCGGCTAGTCTCATAATTGTTGTTTAAGTGTCATATCGATGACTTCCAAGAAAAAACACATTATAATTGGAACGACCAAGTTGGGAACGGATTCCTACCGCATACGTGAGGAGTCTAACGTTTCTTAGGTACTGCAGTGACGGCGTATTGGTTTCAACGTACAGACTGTGAAATGGACTTGTGCAAAAAGCTCCCGATGCGTATCTTAACCCAGAATGATGAATAGTATCTAAGCGTTTAAAGACGGATTTTTGAGCAGAACCATATGCGGCGCATCCATAATCCATTTTGTTAAGAACAAGTTCGCCTTATATACTTTCAGTAGTACTTGTGTGTCTGCTCCCCATTTAGTACTGGATAAACACTTTATTACATTTAGTGCAACTTTACATCGAGTAATTAGTCCCTCAATATGATCCAACCATGTTAATTTGCTGTCAAATGTTAAGCCTAGGAATTTGACTAAAGGTTTGACAAATAATATTATTACCATAGAGATATAGTCGAGGATCAGGGTGTCTACAAAAGTGCACACAAGATGTCTTTGTGAGAGAAAATTTGAAACCTATCAAACTATCGTTACTGTGTACTTGATCTATAGCTCTCTGTAGTGAAGCTTTTATTGACTGTATAGTTTTATTAGACGTAAAAATTATAAAATCATTAACGTATAAACATTTGCTAATTAAAGTGTCCAGTCCATATCTAAGACAATTTACGGTTATAGCGAATAGTGTGACACTGAGTAGAGATCCTTGAGGTACGCCATTTTGTAAGGTTTTTAAGGATGACAGTGACTCTCCTACTCTAACTTGGAATGTACGATCAGTCAAAAGATTGAACAAACTTTGAAAAATTACCACGAAAACCCCATTCAAAAGAGTTTACATAATACCAAACCTCCATGTCATATCGTACGCTTTCTGTAAGTTTAAAATACCGCAACTAAGTGTTGTCTAGTTTAAAAGCTGTTCTGAATGGCATTTTCAAGATATACCAGGTGATCAGTTGTGAAGTGGTGCTTCCGGAAGCCGGCTTGATAAGGTACAATCAAGTTGTGGGTCTCTAACCACCACATCAATCTCATATTCACCATTTTTTCCAATAATTTGCCAAGACAATACCTTAGACTTATTGGTCTGTAGCTAGCAGAAGAAGTAGGGTCGTTGCCTTCCTTAATAATAGGTATTATAATAGCTTTTTTCCATTCCAAGGGGTAGTAGCTTTGTGTCCATATTGTATTGAAAGGGGTTAAAAGTGAATCAAAGAATTGTGCAGGAAGGTATTGTACTAAAGCACATAGAATTCCATCGGGTCCAGCAGACGATTTTTTTGCACTATTCATTGCCTCTTTCAACTCGGCAATAGTAAACGATTGGTTGTACTCAATACTAATGGTTTTATTAAAGTTGTAAGGGTGTTCTAATTAGGTTCTAACGGTAGAAAAATCAACGTCATAGTTATTGTTGCTACTTGTAGATTCAAAGTAGGAAGCCATTATCTCAGCGATGTCAAAGGGCTTACTCACTCTGTTATTATCTACCATAACCATCTTGATTACAATTGCTTACTGTATGCGGGTGACATAAAGATATTTCAGGTAATACGTGATATGTCTGATGCTCTTGTGTTTCAGAGAAGGCTTAATCTTTTTGATGAATGGTGTCGGTCTAACCACTTAGATCTAAACGTTTCTAAATGCCACATCGTTTCTTATACCAGAGCGAAGTCCCCAATTCTTTTTACTATTCTTTTTTGACGTCTCCATTACTCGAGTATGCGTTAAAATAGAGTCCTCTTTTATTTTCTTTCTTCTTTTATTTTTTTTTGAGTTTTTTTAAGATTTTTTAAGGTTTAACTTTCCCTTCTTTTTCTTCTAACCACTCTCTTCTCGTCCGGCTTATGCGTTGAGTAGTTTGGCACCCTACGTATCAGGTTCATATTTACGCTCTGGAGAACATTCAGCGTAATTTCTTGAAATTTCTAGTTTATCACGTTGATAGGATTTACCCTCCTAGAGGTTTTCCGCAATCTGATCTTTTGGCTAGATTTAACCATTCTGATTTAAGTAATCGTCGCGCCACCTCTTCTTTTCTTTCTATATAAATTTATTCACCACCTTCTCGATTGTCCTGAATTGTTCGCAAAATTATCTTTTTCCGTTCCTCGACCTGGGTCTCGTTTTCCTACCACCTTCTACCTACCTACTCTTCGTACGCGTGTGCTGGAGTCATCTCCTATTTTCTCTGTATGCAGCAGCAGTGCTCTAAGTAAATTTAATTATTTCATACATCTATAACCGAGATAAAATCATTTAGTAGCGACTCCTAGTTGGTTGATCGATTTACTTAATCTACCTCGTTTAACGTCACTACTTTTATTTGTTTTACATTATATCTGTATCATAGTATTTATACTACCTACGTCTAATTACTTTTACATTTATATTATCCGACTCGTTTTTAGTTTTGTATTTTGCTGTTCCCGCCCATAATTGGCTTTTGTGTGGTGCGACTGTATTTAAATAAATAAATAAATAAATAAGATGAGATAAGGTCGATGAGATCCTATTAAGAGCAATAGAACGTACTTTCTGTCATACTTCAGAAGTAGAAGTATTACCTGATATTGTGCTTACATAGTACTAGCTCTTTCAAAATCAATTAAATTTTGTTGCGTAGGGTTTTGACGGAACCTATTTAAAGCTTTTTTCTTCTGTGATATCACCTCTCTAACATCATCATTCCACCAAAGTAAAGTTTTCTTAGACATACGACCACTGATTGGTATAGTTTCTGTTGCTGCCTCTATCATAACTGAGTTATGTGTTCGACATCGTCATCGATCATACCTTTTAGTTTAAATGGGGAAATTAATTTTTTATAATTTCTCCAATCTGCAAGTTCGATTTTCCATTTTCGAGGTGGAACTGGAGTAACAGTGGGTATTCCATTAGAAATTGATATCGGAAAATGATCACTGTTACATAAGTGATCAAGAGGCTGCCACAGAAACCGTGCTGAAAGTTCAGAAAATGATGATTATCCAAAAGTTTTAGTTTAGTACTTGATCCCCATAAAGGTCTATAAGCGTTGCCTGAAACCAGATTTTTAATAATATCAAATCGTCATTTATTATTTCAATATTTTGAAATTTTTTCTTGAAGCTGAAATAAATAAATAAATAGAAGATGATTTTGAGACTGCATTAAATAATATAAGACCTAGTGCGGAACCTTGAGAGACTCCCAGACTAATAAGGATATTTTCGGCCATTACGTTGTTTCTATGGGTTCTCTGATAGCGATCATTTAGATAACTTTCAAATTATTTGTATTCGTTGCAGTTTGCAAGAATAAAATTTAATGTTGTTTCGGAAGAAAGTTCTAAATACTCGATTAGTTGGCGTTTTATTACTATTACTAAAATTTAACATTAAGAATAGCTACCTGAAATTTCAATGAGTTGACAAACGGCATTCAGAAATTGACAACAAAATAGACATTTTGTTAATTTCTACTAATCGCACATCAGAATAAACGTATGATACACTATAGTTATGCACACCATTCCGATGAAAAATTTCATGCAGGATTAACCATAATTATTAAATCAACTATAAATTATCACATATTTTAACCATATCTAACAAATAAAATCTAACATTTCTCAAACTAGAAACATCAAACATAAATGTTACAGTTGCAGCTCTCCGTAGTCATTTGTATGAACTTCGCCTTTTTGGGACTAACAACAATGTGTATTATTAATTTTTTTCTTTTTTTGTATGTATTTTTACCCAAATAAAGTCTATATTATTATTATTATTAGTATGATACCTTCTTTCTTCTACTTTGTCTTCGTTTTTTACCGCTGGAAATTTAAATTCCAAAGCATACCATGTGGGGATCTAAACTTACCACACAAAATGACAACAACTGATTCAATCTATACAAAACAATAATTTTAAATCATTTTATCACTGGTGAACTCTACCTATAGATTAGACAAAACATGATTTTGCCAAGAAATATTTGACATTTATCCTAAGATAGAATCTAGTTTAGATCTCAGTTAGGATCATTTTGCAATAATAATAATAACACTAAGACAAACCATAATACGGAGAACACCCACTTTCCAAATTATGTACAAAAGAAACCAACTGAAAACTTTTCAAGCCTTACCTAATAAAAATATTAGTCTAAGTCATAAATAAAATAAACGTACCATACAAACTAAACATGTAATAGACTATACAGTGCTTTTCATTTAACATTGGCCATAGGATTTTATATGTTAATATTTCAATCCCATGTTAACACTTTTTGGGACATCTGGTATAAACCATTTATGTTAATTATAATTAAGTGGTAAAATGTCTATTAGAAAATATTCTTATAGTTTTTAATTTAATAAAAAAAATAAAAAAATATCGTTCAGGGGACGATTCGAACCGACGAGTCTAATGAACTTTTGTAATTAGACTTGGTTACTACGGTAACGAAATTGTCATTTAAATTTTGTTTATTAAGTTTGAGACATTTTGACACGTTTAATTTTTTAAATATTGAACAGAATATGTCAGTTTATACAGTGAAAGGAAGAGTTCAGATTGTTTTGGAGTATGTAAGAAGTGCTTCAAGTCGTGAAGTTGAAAGCTGCTTCATTTGCAGCTTTGCATCGAAATCGTCCAATACCAAGCAAATCTACAATCATAAATATCGTTACCATAGTAACAAAGTCAAATTACAAAAGTCCGTTAGACTCGTCGGTTTGAATCCTCCCCGAGACGATATTTTTTGTTTTTTTTTTAAATTAAAAACTATAAGAATATTTTCTAATAGACATTTTACCACTTAATTATAATTAACATAAATGATTTATACCAGATATTCCAAAAAAGTGTTAACATGGGATTGAAATATTAACATGTAAAATCCTATGGCCAATGTTAAATGAAAAGCACTGTATACAAGAAACAGTATTTCAAGCTAAACTTATTCAAAATAAAATTATTCCAAAAACGCATAATTTATAATCGAATATAAGATAATTAGTAACAGAAAAGAGGAACATGAGGAAAATGGCAAAGAACAACAAATACCCACGAAAGGATATAATACAAAAGTTAACACTTCGTTCTCCCTACAACCGGCTTGAAGTGATTAATTTAATCTCGCACATTCCTAGTCCTACTAGAGCACTTGGAAAACGATTTTATTATATATTTTATTATATGCGTCAGTTTTACCAAAAATTACAAGGGAACTAGGTAAACGCTATCAAAATAAAGGAACTGTTTCTTATAGGTCGTCCTAATTTGGGGTGGCAGGTTCATGTTGTTCGGGTGAATTAGTCAATTTAACAATTGATAATGTTCAAGAAGTGACATCCACCTTAATTATAAAAATTTCAATACCAAAACCAAAAGACCACGTTCTTTTACTATGTTGGGTGACAGTTAATGAAGTGCTGTCTCGCAAGACAAAATTTTGCCAGACAACTGGAAACTGTACACACATTACGACGAACGGCTGCTACTTTTTAATTGGCGGTGGTGGTGACCTCACTTGTCTCAAACGACACGGAGGATGGAGAACCAGCTATGTGGCCGAATGCTATATATTGAGAATTCAATGTTTAATAAAGAAATTGCTGCAAACACAATTGTTCAAATTGTGAATTTAATATCAATGTAAATAAACAATGATCGAAAGTATTGATAATAATAATAAACTTTTCAATTTGAAAATACCAAGTTTTGATTTAAAATAGTTCATGTGATGGTAAAAACTTCTTAATCTTTTTATTATTTAGTAATAATTTCCCACGGTTGCGCCTGTGCTATTTTAAATCAACATTTTTCATCCTATGATGAAAATAACAACTTTAGCTCCTAAGATTAAAAAGTGACAAGTTTACTTCCTAGGGTTAAAAGTGAATACATTTGTTGCTATGGCAGCATATTTTTTGTTTGATACACAAAATGTCAACTTTAGAGAATCCTGGCAGCTAAAAAATGTCATACTTTTGTGACACTTAGAGAAAACAATTTTTTGTCTGAAGTCAATTATACAATTATCTGTAAGTATAATTATTTATCCAAAAAATATTCATATTTTAATTTTACAAAGCTTCGTTTAAAGTGTTTTCTAAGATTACAATTGCTAAGATATCAAGGCCTAAAACAGGCTTTTTATAGTAATTTCTTCAACAAAATTATAATTACACAAAAAGTTGTAAATTATAAATTGTACTTTAGACGTAAGTTTTAATTTCTAGAGTCTTACTTTATTTTCTCACTTAATCTTGTCATCACACTGTGTAAGTGATAATAATTAATTTTCTAATATAAAGTTTCATTTATAATTATGTTAGAGACCCCTGTTGATTAAAACCTGTATTTTTGATCATAATTTAAAGTTTAATCTAAATAATTTATTAAATTGCCGCAGTATTCTGACTGTGCAAAGATAGCATAATAATTAGTTTGTTGATTGAGAATTGGAGTAAATGATTGAACGAAAAAAATTGTTTCTTTAATATTTACTATTTAATTTAACTTTTTAAGGATAAATTCTTTTAAAGACCTGAAGATCCTACAAAATTTTATTTTAAATCTTTTTGGAATTTTAAACATTTTATGAAATAAAAATTTAGTAAGGGTGACTGAAAGATTAAATTCACTTATTTAATTTTAATAATTTATTTATGTATATTAAAAACATATTTTTATAAATTTTAAATAAGTTACCTTATGGATTTTTTCTTTAGAGTTCTTATTGAAAAGAAATATTGCGACCTCATGTTAGATTAAAATTTGTTTTAGGTGTAGGTAAAAGAATAATTATTGAGTATGTTCGACTTTTAAAATTTTTCATCATCTAAGTTTAAATAGGCGTCCTTAAAGTTTTAATGAATAAATTAAGGAACCTAGCTTATACGATTACGAAATTACAGTAACTGTGTGGAAGGTTTCAATGTAAAAATATTTAAAAGAAACAAGACACAATAATATTCATTAATAGGGATTGTAAAAATCTATCAACAAAGACAATTTAGTAAAGAAAAATTTAATTAAAAATCGAATTGGCTTACTTATATATTATATTTTTCTTCAGTTGTGATTTATTCACCAAGTATTACTATATTTTTTATTTTTTTTTATCGTACTGACATACTTTAAAAGATAAAAACATTTTCTAAATAAAGTCTATTACCTCAAAATTCTCTAACTTAAAAAAAATAATGTTTTACTTTCTCGCATGTTTAAGGAGAAAATATTGTGATCGCGAATAAAAATGAGTTTAAATAAAATAGTATATTATTATACGAGTTACATAAGAAAGAAACGAGTGCAATAGCAGCTTAGCTTATGTAACATGTGTAATACACAATTTTTTCAACTTTGAAACTTAAATCTAAAAAAAATTAAAAGGATAATTCCATGTTTAAACTTTGACATTTAGTAATTTTTTTTACGAAGTTGGTACTACGATAAATTTGGTGTCCATTAAATTTGAATTAATCATTCAAATACCAACTTGAAGTATGGAACAGTATCGTTATAGACTTTCAGTGACTTTATAAAGATAGTGATATTGGTGTTGTTAAAGACCTATTAACGTTGCAAAGTCGAAAAAGTTTTTTATGTTGCTGTAACGTAAATCTGAATGTTATAAGTCGAAAAAAGTAAAAATTCCAACAAAGGAGGAAATAGCAATATTTTTTTGGAAGCATCAGATGACCATTTTTTGCTAGAGAAGGTAATTTTAGTTTTTGGAATTTTTAACGCTTGTCGTCGGTTGGAGCTTTTGACATTGCAAACAAATCATATTACAGAAACTGGAAGATTGATAATCTTTAGGTTGGAAGACAAAAAAAAATAAAATTTGCCGCAAATTTGGTATAACAGAAAAGAATTCGAATTTATAAAATTGAAGGTGTCCCTACGTAGATTGCAGAAATTTTAAATTTGGAAGATTATAAAGATTACACGTGTTATTTGTTTGGAAGTGATCTGCTTACACTAAAGAAGTTTGGAGGTTGGAAGTCTGAAGCGGTTGCAGAACAATATGTCGAAGAATCAGTTAACAAGAAAGTTAAAATTTCGAAGCAGATTTTTGTTCCGGCAAATAATCGACTCCCTTGCAAACGGCAATAATCTAGTAATATCTAGCCAATCTTCTAAAATTCAAGATACCCACAGTGTTGATCAAGTAGATGCTGATATTGAACCAGTTTAAAAAAAATTTCCGAAGACGCTAAAGCAACGAAGAATAGAAAAAAGTTTCGATTTCTGGAAATTACAATTGTGTATTTAATTTAACCACTTGTTCTCATACAAAGTAGTGTCTAATGATTTGTACTTTGCTTAAAAATTTAGAATAAATTTTATTAAAATTGCTGTTAATTTTTTTTAATTGAATAAAGTCCCAGCTGTCATTTAACGGCCTTGGCTGTTAAGTAAGTTTTCACGATTGAGGAGAGAAAACATATTAACACTATAATTTTCAAAATCAACTTTATTTTTGTTCTTAAAGTAATGTACGTAATTAAGTAGTCGCAAGTAAATACAAGTACACTAATTTAGTGAGTTTACAAATTATATGCAACTTATATGTCTAGTGTATTAAACACGAGCACGTAAAGATGTATAAAGTTATACAAAAACGGGGAGTATAATACAAATTTTTATAGGTATTCATATGTTGATATATGTTTACATATTGTTTACATTACCTGCTAAAGTACTATTTACGACTGAAGTGTCTAACCGCCAAATACATGGTATAAAAGTAAGTTTTTTTTCTAATGTTATTTATTATCTACGCAATAAACACATTACAAGGTTTTTAGATTTCAATTTCGGAATGGTTTTTATATAACTTTGAGCTGTGAAATAAATAAATATCAAGCTTAAATAAATGTATTCATTATAGTTGTGACATCCGCGATTTATTTATGCTCAATGTTATTGGTTTTTTTTTTACTTTTTTATTGATATTTATGTAGGTATTATTATGAGTAACTAGCTGAAATGGTGATATTTTTAATTATTTATAACACATAGAGTGATCATACAGTGACCGGCAAAGAGTTTGCAACAAATGAGAAATATTTTTGTAATTTAGATATCCGAAAATGTCTTTTGGAAAATGAATTCAGCATATTGAATGACAAAAAGCACGTTGAAAATCATGTGACCACTGTCATGACGACAAAATTAAAAAATATCCCTTAAATATGTAAAAAGTGAGGTTAGATGACAAGATATTGAAAAATGCCTAAGAGAAAAGTTGTTCAAAATTAGATTATACGTCTATGTCAAAACTTTCAAAAAGAAAATAACAACTTTTCAAAATATCAGTTTTCCGGCATTTTTCCGGAAATTTTTTATGTATTTGTATGAGCTTATTATCCAGGCAATATTGTAAAAAATTATTGAAATTGGGTTTAGAATAGAAGAATTAATCATTTTAAGACTATTTTAAAATAATTCTAAATTTGTAATTTCAACCTTTTGTTTTCTGTAGGCAGCAACAAAGTCCGTCCTAAAAACAATGTTTTTTGTTCTTTACCGTCTATTGATAGACTAATAAATAAAAATTACGGGATTGTGAAGTTTATTTGTTGATTTTATTGTGTTTTATGCAAATCAAACGAAATTTTGTTATCTCAATATTTCCGGAAAAAATGCCGGGAAACTGATATTTTTGAAAAGTTGTTATTTTCTTTTGAAAATTTGCACATAGACGTATAATCTAATTTGAACAACTTTTTCTTATGCATTTTTCAATATCTTGTCATCTAACCTCACTTTTACATATTTAAGGGAGATTTTTAAATTTGCCGCCATGACAGTCGTCACATGACATTTTTCAAAGTATTTTTTTGTGATTCGATATGCTGAATTCCCAGATGGGCAACAAATTGGAAGAAACCTCACCTGTACTAAAAGATAGTATATTTTATGCGGAAAAGCACAAAAGCATCACTTAAGCTCTATATAAAATAATGTACCATTATCGTACTTGCAATCGCCAAAATTGGAAGTTATGATTTCCCAACGCATTAGCATGATCTAACAAAAAAAAAAAATTTTATTAAATTTTAAAAATTTTAAAAATTAATTAAATTAAAAAATAAAAAAAAAAAAAAAAATTTAAAAAAAATTAATTTAGATTAAGTTAAGCAGTATCAAACCCTGGTTAAGTGCGCAAAATAAAGAATTCGTAAACAAAGACCCATTTTGAATTCAAATTTGGCTAAAAGTGCATTTAAAAAGTTTTTTATAATAACTGTTTTGATATTATGAAAAACAAACGAACTTTAAAAAAAATAAGGGATAATACATCGTGCTTATATTTTGGTCAATTTTTATCTTGATTCGCTCTCTCAAAGTGAGAGCTTTCTCAAGCCTTAATTGATCACTACAATCTGTGCACACACAAAAATGCCATAACAAATAACCAATACCACTTAGGATTTGTTTAATTGACTGTAACAAAATAATTCCAAGTTTATAATCAAAGCAATTAAATTTTTAAACAATTTTGACGTAAGTTTAAAGCACATTTTGAACTATATCAGCTAATGCGTCCTAATTGATTTTGATTTACTTAGTAAATCGACTTTATGTAGTTCAAAGACTTTACCAGGCGTTATTAATAACTTAACAGTTAAGTTTTAAAATCAAATAAAACATAAAAATTATTTCTTTTCTACATTGTTACGTTATACAAAAATATCCGTTCTTAATTTTAGTTTTATTTTCCATTTAAAGAACTCGTTAAAAAATGTAATCTACAAAACTGCGCCATTGAATTACTTACATTGCTGCTACCGTTTGGCCCTTAATTTTTTATTGAAATCTGAATTTTCTTTTATCTGAAAATTTTTATACCAACAATGATGGTTTTTATCGGACAAACCTCGTTATATGACTCGTTACACTGGTAATAACTATTTTAATGTGCTATTAAACTGTAGTACTGTTATGTGGATTCTTATCAATGTAACTTCGCATTCAAGTAGCGTTGATCGCAATCGGATCGCACAAATATTACACGTTATTCAATAAGCTACTTATAGAAATAAAGAAGAAAAATGTATAAAAATATATTTTTATCGGAAGCTTTCGTATACTTTTTTTTGTAAGTAATGAGTTATTGACTTTAGCATTGGGAGGCGTATTAGAAACTTAAATTTGATAAAAATCAATGAAGAGGTTATTAAATTACTACGTCTAGAAAATGTTATGAATAATTCAGCTCATCGCATACCTACGTAAATCAAGTCTCATATAAAAATGCAATGTACTTGCATTTCTTATTACGATTTTGGCACATTCATTAAACAAACATTTGTGCGTACACAATCTAGGACGTACGTTTATTTATAATAAATAGTTTAACATTTACTTATAATTCAAAAGTTTTGGAGTTTCAACTTTGTTACATAAAACGGGATAAATTAATGTGATAGTCGTTTATTTTTCTGAATTAATTTGCTGTTGATACTTCGGAAATGAGTGTTTGTAATCAAAAAACTTTAAAAATTAATTAGTTATGTAACATTTTGGTGTTAATTGAAATCATAATTTAATCATACTAAGTGATTTTGGAGAGCGATGAAAGTAATCCATTGTTAATATATTTTTCCGTCGACCGTGCATTTATGGCTTACATAAATGCAAACAACATTGATCGTTAATGACACCTATTAATTAACGATTTTCCATTATTAAATGATTTTGGTATAGGCCACTAAACATACATATCAGTAAATCAATATTGTTTACCCATTGTTCGAAAACTTAAATTCTTCAAGTAGAGCTGTAAGAGCAAATCAAAGAAAAGTAATGACCGCGTAATGACGGTAAGGATATAAATTTCTTCGGTATGATGTGACAAGTCATTATAGAAAGTTCAACCTGTTACAACCAACGTAGAAATAGAATAAATAGAAATGTGATTTTTATCAAACATTGTTAACAATTTCTAGTGTTCTCTTTGTAGGTGGACCATTGGCATTATTTTGATTAAGCACCAATTCGTTCTCACAAAAAAATTTAATACACCTTGTAATGCCATCAACTTAGTGACTTAGTATTAAAATACTGTTGGCAAATATCCATACAAAAGACGAAAATATAGAGAATTACCAAAAACAAAGCTCACAAAAAAGTAGAAACGACGAAATTAGTTTAAATTATTTATTTCAAAAATTGTGGTGAGTTCACAAAACGTGATTTTCAAAGGTGCGTACCTTCTCTAGAATTATTAAATAGTACGGTGCAGTTAGTCCAAAAACGGGCTAACCCCAATATCCAAAGTAAAAAGTTTTCTTCTAATTTCAAATTATTGTACACAGTCCCAACATTGTTTGTTAAAAATTTACACCATTTGAAGCGTCGGATTTGGAATGGAGGGGGGAAAGTTTAGTAAATTAGCAGTTTTTATCAGTTTTTCTTAAATATTTCAAAAACTATGCGTTTTAGCGCAATAAGTGTTATTTACAAAAATAACGTAAATTCAATTGTAAATAAAAATGATCTTGTGCATAATCTTGCTTAAGTACTCGTATGTGACGCTTGATTTCCAATTCGGTTAGTTTCTGTAAATAACAAAGCGGACGGATTTAGGTGCCAGATTTGATGACGAAGTTTACTCCCCGTTTGTTCGTCGGGCAGCTAGATAAAGAAAATACAATAAAACTCAAAACTTCTTTAATTAGCACAATACAAGTTGTTATTAGTTTTACAGAGAAACAGCATATATTAAAGTAAAGTACAAACCATGCAACCCAAAAGTAGGCAGCGGATTTGACGGTTATAGGGGTGAGAGTTTCGGTAATGTAATCAGAGCGGCAGTTTATATCGATGAGGGTGACGGTATATAAAGCCGGCTTTCTACGATCCGTGATATCACGGATTTGGACGGACGAAACAGACAGCCAGACGGCTACGCACCACGCACCAGGCTCTTCCGACGGTGCGTGCTGGTGCGTGTCGGTCTGTGAATTTTATTAATATTTCGTCATTCCAAAATGCAAAGTGAAAGAGAGCGTACTGCTGCAGCTGCGGCTCTTGTGGTATTGTTTAGTAATGATCACGTCGTGCTCTCCAGAAAAAACAAAAGAAACCACGCTGGTGGATGTCGGCGTACAACAAAAGTCGTTCAAGGTAACTAATTGTTAAATTATTTTTCATATATATAATATAAATAAATAATTTTCTAATTACCTTTTATTTTCAGATATAACGGAACTGATATGACATCTGATTTAACAAAAGAACCAAGCAACACATTTATAAATTTTTGTAGGATGACTCCAAGTGACTTCGAATACCTTCTGCATAAAATTGGTCCAATTATATCAAAGACCGATACCACCATGCGAAAATGTATTCCTGTTCAAGAACGATTGGCAATTGCACTCAAATTTTTGGCTTCTGGAGATACCTTCACAAGCCTTACTTATCTCTTTAAAGTATCACTGCAAACCATTTCAAGATGCGTTGATGATGTTTGTGAAGCTTTGATGCAAGAATTAAAAGACAAAATAAAGGTAAGTAGGTATCTAAAATGAGAATCATTTATTTATTTTAAAGTGAAAAAACCAAACCAGACAGAAACATTACATCATTTGTAATTTAACACTGATAACAAAAACTAATTTAAAGTAACACTTTCGTAATATTGCTTCAACTCTAAACCTTGCGGTTGGGACGGTTGTGAGTTGTATGAGTGGGAGTGAACTGGGGATGGTAGATAGACTTGAGGTTGTGGGGATGGTTGTGAGTTGGATGAGTGAGCGTTGCCTGGGGATGACCGAGAGACTTGATGTTGTGGGGACGGTTGTAAGTTGTTTGAGAGAACATAATCTGGGGAAACTTCATGTTGTGGGGATGGTTGTGAGTTGGATGAGTGGGAGTGAACTGGGGATGGTAGATAGACTTGATGTTGTGGGGATAGTTGTGAGTTGGATGAGTGAGAGTAAACTGGGGATGGTAGATAGACTTGAGGTTGTGGGGATGGTTGTGAGTTGGATGAGTGAGAGTGAACTGGGGATGGTAGATAGAATTGATGTTGTGGAGATGGCTGTGAGTTGGATGAGTGAGAGTAAGCTAGTGATACTTGGAATGGTGATTGTAATTGCCGAACTGTGTAATTGTTGTCCATTGAACTATGCGAACGTATTGTATGATTGTCTTGTTGTTTCAAACTAAACATTATTTTGTCAATTTCCATCATTGCAATATCTCTTGTGTTTTCTTGTAAAGCTCTCTCATTTTATTACATAATAAATCGCAATACAGTGAAGAAGTGTCTGGTTCAGACTTTTGAAAGATTTGTTTTAAAAGTTATAAGCTTCATCGCTTCGTTTCTTCATTTCTTTATCGAACGCATTGGACTTACTTCTTTTGGATGTATTTTTGTTAATGTTTTTGGAGTTTTGAACGTTTGATCCGTTGTTGCTTGTGTATTATTTTCATCTTTGTCTTCCTCGATCTCCTCTGTATCCATTGAATCATAAAAATAGAATACACACATTATTTTACAATTTTTTTCGTTGCAGGTACCTCGAACGGTAGAAGAATGGTTAAAGATTGAAGACGATTTCAACAGCACTTGGAACTTTCCTCATTGCCTTGGCGCAATTGACGGGAAGCACGTTTTAATACAAAACCCTATTCACAGTGGTTCTGAATATATTAATTATCACGGCACTTTTAGCATTGTACTGTTAGCTTTGGTCGATGGTGACTACAACTTCACATTTGTGGATTGCGGATGTCAAGGTAGAATAAGTGATAGCGGTGTGTACAGAAACACAGAGTTGTATAGAAAAATTGTTACAAAGGAACTAGATTTTCCAACAGCAACTAGTTTGCCCTTTAGGCAGGAACCACTTCCTTACGTTTTTGTGGCAGATAGTGCATTTGCTCTCACTGAAAACATGCTGAAACCGTATGCTGGTTTCCACGCTACGGGAACAAAAGAAAGAATTTTTAATTATCGTTTATCTCGCGCTCGGAGAATAGAAAAACCTTTTTACGGCGATCTAAAAATTCAGGACCAATATATAATCCCCCTGGTACGTTTGATACTGAAAATGAAGGTGGAGTGCGTCCAGGCTCGTGGCGAAATGATCTTGAAGGAAATGCTTCCTTGATATCAATGAGGAATATACCAATAAGAGCACCTCTTTCTGCTAAGACAATAAGAGATAAATTTGCCGAATATTTTCTCACAGATGGCGCTGTATCGTGGCAAAATAATTATGCTTAGGCATTAATTATGTTATCATCAAATACCAGAGCCTAGCGTTAATGTCAAGTGATGTATTGCATACTAATATTAGAATATATTTAATAATAACGGGTTTTAACGCTCTTCGCTCTTAAACCATGCTTTTGATATTAAATAACATGTAGTGACTTAAAATGTATGTGAAAGTTTAATTGAAATAAAGATTTACTCACCTCAGAATTCTTGGTTATTTTTGGCTTGTAAATATCGTCCAAAAACGTAGACATTATGTTGTAAAAGGGCCACTCAGGCTTGTAGACTTTGTCCGCTCCAGTACCAGTTACTATTGAATCTTTTACTCTTTTTCTTTGCCTTCTGTACGTCGACATTAAATTCTCTCGCTTTTCTTTATTTCCGTAATTGGAACAGTGCCATCCTTTAACTGAGTTTTAATGCCGTTCCACCCATCAAATGCGTCGTTTTTGTTCTTATGTTCTGGCGTCGCGGCATTCCATAAAATCGGTCCATTTTGATATAAATTTAAGAATTCAAAAATTAGTTCATTCGTCCACTCCATCTTTCCTATTATAACCTCCAACAGAAAATAACCTAGTTCACTACATGCGTGTACAGCTGCTGTCGAACAAGTTTTGACCTGCTCGTCCGTGTCTATACGGACGAGTACGAACTCGCGCCGAACGCGCTTGCACCGCACCTTTGAAGTTACCGACTCTTGACGGGTCGGGCGCACCGACGCAGACGCGTCTGTGTTACCACGGACGAGACCCTTCCCAATTTACTCAGTATTAGCGGCAGTACCAGGCAGAACAGGTATCCAAATCCAACTGACTCTTTAACAAAAGAGCTCACGCTTATATAAAGCATAACTTAAGTGGGGCAAGTAGCTTACGAGAGGAGACTGCTTGCGCATGAAAATTCAAGCATGGCGCTATCGGATTTCGTACAACGGGCCTCCCGTTATCTTTCGCTTTGGGTTTGCAATTAATGATATACAAAACTAATAACAGTTAAATACACAACAAAATCGGTCTTATAATAACAATTAATTATTCAAATTAATTTAGTGATGGTGCGATACTTAAAAATAAAAACGCATGATTACAAGTAAACGGTTCAAGAGTTAAGAAGGGTGTAAAGATAGAAATTTTTGTATCTTTTATGTAGTTAGTATAATTAAATTAAACAGAAATAACTAAACAATTGAATAATCAGTAATACTGAACAATCGTATTGTACTCCAAAAGAGGCTAAAAGGCATCAGAGAGTGTTAGAAGCGGAAACATACTGGGAATGACCACCGTGTTAGTACACCGTGGTGTTTAGCACAAGCGCGACCGCCAGTAGGCTGGTCGACGACTGCATCCTGCACGTACCTACTCTCTTCTCTCAGTAGTATCACAGAACAAATGCTAACGGATTCAGAATTGCCACTTACATTTGAAAACATGCCCAATTTGAAAAGCGCATGCGCGAATTCTTCCACATTTCGACGTACTGAAAAGTTCTGGTCTAAAACCTGGAGTGACATAAATATCAAACAGATTCTGATAAGAAGCAGTGGTGGATGGACCCGAGGCAGAGGAATAACAACGACAACTATTGCAACTTGGATCAACTCCATGCCAGTTGGTTTTCCGTTGGTAAAGCATTAGAAGAATTGCAGGTGTGCGCAGCATCTCTTCAGAGCCGCACGTTTAGCTACAAGAGGCAAGGCAGCAAAGAAATGGCAAGGACTTGGAAACATTTATTTCTTGGCTTGAGAAAGATAATCGGTTTTCTAAAGCACCTGAACTCTCTTCCTTATCGTCAGGAGTGGTAGCGGATCAAATCGTAAACTGTGATAAAGCTATTGAAGTTGGAACACTAGCATTGAAAAAGATCAAAAACAAAACATTCAATGAAATACATTTAAAAAGAAAGTTAGCTTTTAAGTCTCTAGTCTGTATAACAAAGCCTATGACAATTAACTACAATACAGTATGTTTGAACCTTAACATTCTTTTACATTGGAAGGTGTGCATAGTAAGAAGTGATGGTAGACTTAAAGAACAATTTCAATTTGAATTATGTGCTTATTATCCATCCTTTTTCGACAAATCTGACTCGATGAGGAAGGGAAACAAATCTTTAACTGTGATTATTTTGGTTCCAAATGCAAATGAATTGTCAATCACTTTAGATTCAAAGAAACTGTCGTATATCGTTGATGGAGGTCACCTGAGAAAGTTCAGACCCGGTTTTTCTGTCTACCCATTTATAAGGCCTACGCCGATAGAAGCCTCTTTCCCCTTAAAAACTAGCGCTCCTTCAAAAGGTGGTGAGTTGTCGTTTCTTTAAGGGCTTATTTTAATTAACATACTAGCAGTCACTAAAATACGCAATTTGCTTTTACAAAACGCAATCCGGTATAAATAAATTAGTTTCCTGATATGTCATATTTTTTCCAAAAAATTTAAAAAATACAAAAATTTTTCTTTTTTACACCTTCCGTAACTCTGGAACCGTTCACTTTAGCAAAATTATCCAAAGGAGCATTTTTTATCTCAATTTAATGTAGATTATTTTAATATATAGCACTTTTCATGCTAAATCGTATAGTATTCAAAATATTTAAGAAAAACTGAAAAAAAACTACTAATTTACTATGTGTTTCCCTTTCCTCTCCCAAAATGGTGTAACTTTTTACCAAACAATATGTGGACTATGTAGAACAATTTCGAGTTTGAGGAAAACTTTTACGTTGGATGTTGAGGTTTGGCTCTATTTGCACCGTACTATAAAATATAATTTTATTAAAATTACAAAAAAACTGTCGACGGAAAAGTTGTGTAAATAACTCGTGAATTAAAGGGCGATTAATAATCTAAAATATCTCGATTGTTAATTGCCTTTATTAATACACTCTTTTGTTAAATAACAATTAATAATTTTTAAAAAGTTAGTCAATGGTCGCCAAAGTTTTATAAACTTTCAAACTAAATAAAAGTTTGAACTGTCAATTTGGACTTATTTATTATACATACATGTGTATAAAGAATGTAGTTAGATACAAAACATCTTGCATTGTTTATTAAATTAATTAATTAATTTTTAACTATAATTTAAGATAATAAAATTACTAACACTATCTCAAGAATCACAAACGTAATTATTTTTTTGAAAATACTTTAATGAAACAAACAACCTATAGGGTGTTATATTAAAATGGTCAAACGTGGTGTGGTACTGTGATAAAATCTTCAAGGTAGATAAACAGAGAGAATGTAGAGGAGACGAACATACTTCTATGAAATGTGTTGAATTTAAGAAAATTTATGCTTTATTGAATTAACTATCATTTTCTAAGAACAATACGCAGTAACCTTTGTTCGCTTTAGTGATTAATCTATTAGTGTTTTAAAGTTTTTGACTTTATTATGAGGTAATGGAAAGTCCGTTTGAAACTAGGGTTCTTTGAGTAATTGGAAGAAATTAAATTTAAAAGATTGGAGTGATTAGAGGGGAAGTTGTTCAACAGAAGATTTATGTGATTATTTAATGTGGGTTCAATTTTATTGATGTATTTGATGCCTTCTTTAAATTGGTTGAAAGAAGTTTTGTTTGGGTGGATAAGTGGAATACATTTTAAGCCTTTGTTAAAAAAGATAATTTCTTTTAGAGGAAAAAACTGTGTTTGTAGTGTTGCGAATTGTGACTGTAGAATTTATATGAATTATGTATTATCTTGAGAAGACGGTAAAATAATCTGAATCGATTTGAAGTGATTGGATTTGACAAATTTTAGTTTGGAAAAACGATTTAAATGTTTTCATTTTGTATACAATTTAGTAAATAACCTGGCACCAAATTCAGACACCTTATCTCTGAGTTCATCTTCAAAGCAATCCTATATGGCTGGATCGACTAAAGTTGCGATTGTTTTGGGTAAGAACCATAATTTGAATTGATTTTTTTTTCTTCAATTTGAATTTTAATAAAGTGATGATGAAATTGTAGCGTGCTGTCACCATAGATGTGGAATTATTACGTAGTTTAATCATGGCAAATATGGGTATTTTTTTTCTTTTTAAACATTGATTGATAAACTAGACATTCAGCGAAAATCGTTTAAAGTCGTATTGAAATCTTTTGTAGTTTAACATCCTAAAGCATTAACTGGCGTAATTTATTAAATAAAAAATTTCATTTTGTGTCTCATGGAAAAGTTGACATAACTTTTCTATGTGAAATTTAAAATTAATTTGCATCCTTCGCAATTTAAACACAATATAGCAATATTTTATTAGATTGATAACTGAGAACAAATTTATGTGATAATGTAACTGTTTAAAGCGTATTTAAATTTTTCCACATTACCTTTTTTACTATTTTATCTCTCAATTCATTATCGCAAAATTAGAGGGTCAGATAGTACTTGATGAGATGTTCAAAATGAAGTATTGTAACACCCCTTATTCCTATTTAAAATCAGGGGGTTGTGCTTCCCCGGTAGAGGTTGAGGTCGGGCCGATGGAGAAAGCACACAAGTTAGATCCCCTCAAATCAAAATCGGCGGGTCCGAGAGTTTTTCAGGATTTTGATTTTAAAGCCCTAAAATGGAGGTGTAAAGTTTTGGTTGAACCACCTGGCATTGTGTTTGAATTGTATCAGAAAAATGATATACGTTAATTTTTATTTACTTAAAATAGTAAATGCCCATGTCAACTTTTCCGTGGGACAACAATTTCGTTACAGGTCTCCAATCTTGAGGATTTTCTTATATTTTCAACATATTTTCCTTCTCCGGTAAAGTATCTAATAGCGTATAAACAGGTACTCCAGGTACTGACTTAAAAATTCAAAAATTTTTTTACTTAGAAATGACATCCTGTATGTCATAATCTTGAAAAACTGTAAATTCTTATAAAAACAGGAGAAACTGAGTTGGAATTGACACATCATATGATTTTAAGTTAGGACTACCTGTGAGTCTTTCTTCTAGCATTATTAATTTTTTTATGGTCAACCGACAAACATCGTGTGGTTTATGATAAAATTTTTCAGCCATAATGTGCCTCTTTATGGACTACTCTTTTTTTGTTACTTTATGAACGGCTGCCAAACGTGAATGTCAGAATACATGTGTGGATTTTAAGAGTAAAAATTGTCAATTTATAAATACAAGCAAAGACGACCTGATATACGTCGGTATGACAAATCCTTTCTTAAGTTCATATTTGTTTTAGTAAAGTCAAACAATTGACCATAAAATCTCGTATGCAACTCGTCCATATAATCTCGATTTATGGTCTGCCACAGTTATAGTCTCGTTCCTTAGTCTCTCGTCTATAATTCTGTGGTTTGTCCATAAAAACGTAGATTAAATATTTGTCACATAAATAGTTAATGGTTGAAGATCAAAACATTATATAATTGAACAACAATCTGAATTAATGATAAATGATAAAATACAATGCAGTCACACTTCAATACAAAAGAAACAATAATTATAGTCTGTTCACTTACGCCTGATGTTTCTACTTGGATAACCTTCAAACACAGCAGCTCCAAACTCCCAACTTCCAACAAACCAAGCAACTGCAATTAAAGAACATTTTTACTAATCTAGAAAAAATCTGTACAGTAACTTTATTATTCAGACGTTATGTTTATATACAAAATGATTTAATGGTGATTTTGGTCGTTAACTCATTAACTATTGAGCAAATACAGCAAAATGTTAAATACGAAAGTAGCAAGGTTCCTCCAAGCTGTATTTTAAAATTAGTTTTGGTTTTAATCCACAGCGCCCTTCCTATTGAAAACCTACACTACTTCAAATTTAAAATTAACTTTCTACAGAATAGCAAAATAACTGTTGGGCTTTACACATGTCGCATGATTTGAATTAATAATAAAATTTTCAAAAAATGATATATTCAAAAAAAGTTTGTTGGTATTAATCAAAACTAAACTGTTAAAATAAAAATAAATCTGAATGGCTGTTTTTTTAGAGTTTTTTTTAGTCTTAGCAATTCAAAAAACTCGTTTTCCCTCTTAAAACAAATTTATGATCTGTAATGTCACGAGTCATACACGCAGTCGTTCTGCTGCTCGTGTGATAGAGAATTTTACAATAGGTCATTTACATTTTTGAAAGAGTTGGATGGGTTTTCATTAAACTCCTGCTTTAACTTCCTTTAATTCACAGTAAGCATCTTCGTGTTTAACTCTGTTACCTTTTACCTTTTTGCGAACCGTTTAGGCAACATCTTGTTTAATTTGTAATTTAGTCCCTCATGCCACAACTTATGTGCCTGTGCAACATCAAGGACGGCAGTAGATTGAACAGACCCTGCTTTCCTCATGGAACAATGAATAAATTGTATTTGTTATTTTGTAGATTTGGTCTGTTATCAAGTGACTCTCTCTGTAGCGAAACTGATGTTTTGGGATTAGGTTGTTATCTTCTATAATTGGTTTCAATCTTTTAAGCAAATATTCAGTTTTGTTATCATTTGACAGTTCACTTAGGAAGTTAAAATAGAGTTATTTTTAACTCTTTAAATCTCTCATTTTAGTTGCTGTATGGTATTGTTTAATTTAGTTTTATCTGCTGGTAATTCACTTTGACGCTATATTTTTTTAAGCTTCCTTTTTTTTGCTAACGCCTTGGTCTGCAAATGCAAACCATCCTCACATTCGCAAAAGATCCTCACATTCGCAAAAGATCCTTACATTCGCAAAAGGTGAGTTTCTGGACTAGTGATACAAATAATTTATATTAACTTTATATTCAATAATGATTGCGATCTAAATACGTTCTTAAGCCTTGTGAAGTATTAAGAAAACGTTACACAGTGTAGACATAAAGTTTGGGATATTAGATTTTTTTCGGTTTCTGTGAAAGCTATCAAAATACGCTTGAACAAGAAACTTCATTATAGTATAAAGAATCATTTGGCAATTGTTTTTAATTTTTACTCCCACTCTTTTGACGTCCTCAAATATTTTTTTGAAATAGAAACTTCAATTTTTTTAACAGAATTTGATAGACTGTAAAATGCTGATTTCAAGAAATATACACATTGAATATTTTAGATTAAAACTTCTAGAGATATTAATTTTTTAAATGGGGTTTTCTATTTAATAAAATATTTAATGACGTCACTGCGTAAAAAGAGTGAAGGTACAAAAATTTAAAGCAATTGCAAAATGTTTCTTTTTATGAAAATCAAGTTACTTGTTCAAGCGTTTTTTGATAGTCTGTCCAGAAACGAAGCGAAGTAATAAATTAAAATAGTTCATTTATTTTACGTATAAGCGGTCACGATTTTGTATGAAATACATAAAAGATTTTAAAATTAGTTTTAGGATATACCGCTTCCATACTATAGTGTTACAACGTAAGTTATTTATGAATAACTCCTAATCCGTTAACAATGGGACGTACCTGTTCTTGAGGTCTAAACTAAAGATCATAGGCGTGTACATGGGTTTTGTTGACAAAAAAAATTACGATTGCGATTTATTGTGTTTTATTGAAAGTAATTTTGAACATACATTGTAATTAAAAACACATGGTTTGTTAGAAACCATTTTATAGAATTTGAAAATTTAAGGTATAATAAAATATAGCAAAACAAACAATAATTAATTAATGATGAAAGGTACACCTACATTTTAACCTTCAAAAGTATCAACATCACTACACTATTGGAATCTGTTAAACATGTTGATTTATTACTTCGCTTCGTTTCTGGACAGACTATAGCTTTCACAGAAAACGAAAAAAATCTAATATTCCAAACTTTATGTCCTCACTGTACAACATTTACATTATCAAATCAGCCATGTGATGTGTCAAGTCAAAGTAATATAAACAAAGATAAATTTCACATTTCAATAATCTTTGTTATTTTGAAATTTTATTAAATCGTTTGCCATGTATTTATAACTTTTAGTAAAATTTGTGCTATTTAAAAGTGAGATATTCAGTCGGGTGATGTATCAAATATCAAGTTTGGAATGTAAAATTTATTCTATGTTTATATGACGTTTTTTTGATATCCTTATTTTTATAAATTAAATTCTTGTAGGTTTTGAAAGAACATGCTCTAAGAAACTCATTTACATTGAAATTAGATTGAAATCTTCAAACACGCATTTTTTTTATATAAATAAACAACTAACTGAACATCGTTTTTATAAACATAGTGACCACACCTTTATTACAATTGTACAGGGTGGGGCACTAGCAACGAATTATTCTGTAGCACTAAAACGACAAATAATGTAAGAAATCTTAAAGCATACATATATCGAGATTATTTGAAACCACATTTTAAAAATATTTTGATTGTACAGGGTGCTCCAGAAACACGTACTACCTATATCAAAGTTGGGTTATTTTAAATAAAACACTCTGTATTTTTTCTATTTCTGAATTGTAAGATAAAAATACTAACTAGAAAATGCCAACGTTCATAAACATAGTGAATGATTGCTATTAAAGCAACAGCATGTTAACGACGAGTTGTCGATAAGCCAAAAACTGAGAGATTACAGAACGATAGACACCTGATGTTGCCTTATTATGAGTATAGAGGTGTATACTTTTGCGGTATACAACTTGTACAAGACGGGGTTGCTTTTAAACCTGTGGAGTATGAATATATATATTTTGAACTGTTGGCATTTTCTTAGTTTATACTAATCATACGTGTCAATGTTTTAACGAGATGTCGTCAGACACATTTTGTTATAAAAAATAATGTATGTTCTTTAACATGTCTATATACCAACTTACATCCGTTTCTGAGATAAATCGATTTTACCTGATTTGCAGACCCTCCAAAAAAATGCAATAACTTCAAGATAAATAAGAACAAGCAATTTTGTTTTACATCACCTTACTAAGAACCTTCAACATCCCTTTTGCAATATTTATTATTATGTTATGATGTACAGAGTGTATTAAATACTACCGCATAACGCTAACGACTTAAAACTTAAATAACTTGCTTAACTTAAATAAAACACCCTGCATTTCTGTAGCCTGTTGGAATCAAGAACTAGTTACCTTTTCATTAGTATTAGGGTTACCAACCCCTAACTTTGATAGTTTTCGAGATATTTTAAAATTTGCTAGTTTAACAATTTGCAATCTACTGGAATTTAAGTTACCTGTAAAATATCAGTAAAATAAACATTATCTTTCAAATATTTTTAATGTATAGGCCAATCCAACTTTAAATATTAACCTTAAAAATTTTTTTTTTAGAACAAATTAACACAAATATGCTCATGACTTATGCCGAGCTCTAAGACTCAGTCGAATCACGCCCACCTGTCACAAACAACAGCAACCGTTATTAGTTTGAATCCGACTGAGTCTAGAGCCCGGGATATCTCGTAAACAATCAGAGTTAGCGGTTGGTAACCCTAATACCGACTAAAAGGTAATTAGTTCACGCTACCAACAGGCCAAAGAAATGTAGGGTATTCCGTTTAAGTTAAGCAAGTTATTTAAGTTTTAAGTCGTTGGTGTTATGCGGTAGTATTAAAAACACCTTGTACATTATAACTAAATATAAATATTGCAAAAAGAATGTTAAAGACTCTTAGTACGGTGGTGTAAACTAAAGTTGTTTGTTCTTATTTATCTTGAAGTTATTGCATTTTTGGAGGGTCTGCAAATCAGTTAAAATCGATTTATCTCAGAAACGGAAGTAAGTAGGTATAAAGACATGTTAAAGAACATACATTATTTTTTATCGTACAATTTAAAAATAAAAAAATACAAGGTGATCCATTTAAAATAACCCAATTTCGATATGGTACGTGTTTCTAGAGCACCCTGTACAATCAAAAATATTTTTAAAATATGGTTTCGAATAATCTTGACATATGTGTGCTTTAAAATTTTAACATTATTTGTCGTTTTAATGATATAGAATAATTCGTTGGTAGTGCCCCACCCTGTATATTTCTTCATTAAAATGTGTTACCTAAAGAAGGTAAACTAAAATCTTCTTTTTCCTGCATTTAGTGTTTTCAAAGTTTAGTTTATTTTAGACGATAAGGTCGCCAAATTAAGACAATATACCAAAAAAACTATAAATTGAGTATTCATCATACATACTCCAATACGATTGTCTAATTTTCAAAACGGCAAAGTTTTAATCCTGTCTCTTATTTGAATTATCAAGTGTAACAAGGTTAGCCAAATTAAGATAATATGTTTTTACAAATGAAAAACAAAATATTTTTGAATTTATCGCAAATGCCATAAGGCAAATAGGTTTTCTTAAGAAGCGCATTATAAGCATAAAATATTTGGTAGCCCTGAATTTGAGAAAATAAAGTATGTACATACATAATTAGGAGATACCGTTAAAATAATGATAGAAGGAATGCTTATGAATGCAAAATATTAAAAGACAATTAACAAGACTTTGAATAAGCATTGATTACAAAGTAAATACTTTAAGAAGTGATCTTAATCATCCTCTTCTCTATTACCGTAAAGGTGTTCTTATTTAAGAAGGAAAGAAAATAATTGTTTTTCTTCATTCCGGCTCCGATAAATAAGACGGAATTACGATGTTAAATTTATAACCATTTACTGTTGTCTTTGTTTATTTTAATGTACTGTAAATCAAGTGGTTACATAAACAATAATTAAATATTAATATTAATAAATGGGTTAAAATAATAATTACCAATTTGTTATTACATATTTCTTGCTTTCAGAATAATAACGAAATACGTGTCATAAAAATTAAAATTGCTAAATTACACAACATAAATTAAATGAAAATGTACGAAAAGAATAAAAACGACCTTTTGTATATTAAATATAATAGAGTAAAATGATACAATTGCCTATAAATAATAGTAAACCCATAGTGAAAATTAATAGTTATTCCAGTATTATACAATAAAACTGAAATTTTATGATGGTTATAATTTAAATTTTGCTTTACCAAACTGCATGTTTTCCCATTTATTTAGAGATTTTGTAAATAATAAATTATTTGACAACAAATTTGATTTAGAAATTTAAAAAGTGTGTTTGACGTTTAATAGAGTTACAATATAAATCAGAATTGCAAGATCTATGAGAATTTCTGAATTCATATTAAAAATATTTCAAAAAGTATTTAATAATATTTTAAAGTACGAGGGTTCAAATCTCAGTCCGATTGTTTATTTAGTTATATTATTATTTTAAAAAACAGCGTTTTATTTCCATTAGTGAAGAGACATAATTGAAAGTTTTACTTGAACTGGCAATGGATTTATTAGAATAATATTCAATTAGAGAGTTTTTGGATATAATAAAAATCAAACGCTAAAATTACGTGAGTTCCTTCTGCGCACGCGTAAAGACGTATGTGCACGCGCAGAAGATTTTACAATAACCAAAACTCCCTATTATTAAACAGTTAAACTAAATGTTTCATAATGTGAATATTCTAATAAATCCATTGCCAGTTCAAATAAAAAAATAAAACTTACTCATCTTTACCGATAGAAATTAAACACTGTTCTTTTAAAATAATAATACAACTTAAAAAGATATAAGACTGGAATTTGAAGCCTCGTACGTTTTGAAATATTATTAAATACTTTTTCAAATATTTTATTATTGTTTGGATGAATTTTAGAAATTATTACCCAAAACGTTTTCTAGTAGACAATGGTAAGTGTTCTGATGGTCAAAATATCCTAAAAACACTTCAAACACATATAAATCGGACTTTTGTATGGAGAAGAATATGCCTTACAAGAATCCGTCAAAAACTTTACAGGCTGTGATTTGAAAAAAATTATCGTAACTTTGGCATATGCCAATATGTTTTTGACTTATGTAGCTCATATAATGTGCTTTAACACACTATTTACACATACAGGGTTCATGACCGACCACGGATTTTACGTAGAAACGCGTATATTCGGCTACTCAAATCTTCAGGTTTTCCACTTATTTAGATATTTTGAAATTTTCCTTTTCTTATACCTATCACTGTACACGTAAATACCCTACCAAAATGTTTAATTAATGTCTTTTTGATCATTTTTGTACTAACATCCTCTACCGTTTAAATCAATTGTATCATTGTTAGAATTACAGATATTTGTAATGGATTCCCTTCGTTCAATGAAATACTAGAAATTTTGCCAGAACATATCAAGACGTCTGAATCCCTTATGAAAGATGCAAATATTCCAAACGAAAACTTAAGGTTCTGGTAGAGGCGACATTTTACAGCCTAAGGTACTGCTTAATGTGGTCACTGGCCTGGAAGAAACATCTACTGTAGGCTGCGAAACGTCGCGTCGCCTCTACCAGAATGCAGAGTTTTCTTTCAGAACATTTACACCTTCTATAAACGGATTTGATACGTTTCTGTCAAAAATTTTAGTATGAATATTAATATGTAGTTGTTCCATATCATAATCTATAATAAATTATAGTGGTGTTACTGTCAGAATATTGCAATTGTTTTGCATTTGGCAATCATTTATTTCTACTGAGTCTATATTATAAGTTGTTTAAATATTTTCAAAGTTACCATGACTTATTCACAACAAGAAAAAAAGGGATTAAAAATGATATTAAGGCAGTGGCTTGCAATACGTCACAAAATGAAAACGTTCATTGGACAAAAAGATAACAATATGTATTCAACAAGATGGTCATCACGTACAACATTTATTAGAGTTTTGGTTAAAGTATTGTGACATTACGTTTTAGTTGTCAGGATGTAGAATTATTTTCATAAACGTTTTAATTGAGTTAATATAGTCTCAATCACTACATCACACGCATTTATTATTAGCAAAATGAAGTTTCAGGTAGGGTATTTAATTGAAAAAATGAGGACATGCAAAAATTAAAAAAAAAAAAACTAAATAAAAAATAAATTATGTTTTGAATTTCTAGTTCTTTAACGTTGTAGTCATTATCAATAAATATATCGGTTCCTATCAGTTCCTACTTATTTTTCATGACCTCGATTTTTTTTGGATGTTTGAAATTTTACTCTACTGAGATTTTTTACGGATGTTTTCTTATTTTATAGGTTTCAGTCACAGTGACCTTTAATACCATTTTGACTCGATAAATTGGTTTAAGTTTATTATCAGATGTCCATCATTGATAGATACTCTTTAATGATTATTGACTTTTTTTCTTAAGTTTATTTTTGTATTTTTACATAATTTTCAAGTCTTTCTATTTTTTTAATTAGAAGCTTCTTTTCATTATTTAGTTTAATTTCTTGCTTTAACTGTAATATTTCTGGTTTGTTTTCTTTAAAATCTTGTTGGATTTCTTTTCTTAAATTTTTGATAGTTTTCAACACTACTTCCATTTCTAAATATTCAGACTCATAATTTTTATTGCATTCTGTTGCTTCTAATGTTTAGACAGTAAATAGCTATTTCTATCTTAAGTACTTTTTTTTCTACAACTGCTTTAAAATAGGTCGATAGACAATATAAATTTAAAAAAATTATAATTATCTCTCAATATAATGACATGTCAAGTCTCTTTGTGGAGTAGGTAGCTAAAGAGACGTAATATTTTGTTCAAACAATCGACGCGATTGCCAAAAGAATAATTTGGTTGTATACGTGCAGTGCATAATTTCGTTTGAAAATAGCAGTAGTAGCAACGAGGATGAGGTTGTGACCCCCCAAAGGATTCCTGTTGAATTGCTTCACGATGCAAAGTCAGCGATTGACAGTTTATTATCCACGAAGTCGAAAGCGGTTTATGAAAAATCATATTCTTTATTTAAAGACTGGTTCATGGAAAATGATGTCCAATGAATTACAGGGATGTGATACTAATACCAACAAAAATCAAGGCAAGTAAAGCCACCTACACTTTGATCTACTTTCTGGATGTTGAAAAGCACGTTAAATTTGAAAGAGAATATAAAATTTGGGAAGTTTTTAAAATTGATCCTCTACATAAAAAGTAAGAGCGTCGACTATCGTGGGAAAAAATCTGCTAATTTGGCGAAGAATGATATCGAAAAATGTGTGACTGAAGCAGACGATACGAATTATTTGTTGATGAAGATAAAAATCTTTTTAATAAATACTACCGTCACACTTATGATGTTTATTTGTTTGCATACGGTTCTAATCTTAGGAGTCTACGGCGCTTGTCGCAGAATGGAACTGTCAAACATGGCAGTAGATAACATAGAAGATCTGGGGCACATATTAGTTGTTAAAGTTGTTGATACCAAAACTCAGAGTGATAGCACTTTTACGGTTTCAAAGTTAGAATATATTGAAGTATACAGAAAATATAGAAATTTGAGACCATTATATAGCACAAGCAGTCGTCTCTTCCTGAAGTATTCACAAGGTGGAGTGTAAATCAGAACGTAGGCTAAATCAAATTAGAGAAATGCGCAGTCTCATTACTGCATTTCTGAAGAAAAACGACCCAAAATGCTACACATGCCACTGCTTCAGAAGGTCTTCTACTACTCTTCTGGCCAATGCTAGTGGAAATCTGTTGACTATTAAAATACACTGGGGTTGGAAGTCTTCCTCCGTAGCGAAAAGATACTTTGAAGACTCCCTAAATAACAAGATTGAAATTACAAATAAAATATTGAACCTACCTCCGACCAAGTTGGAAGCTAACGTTCTGCAACGACATCGAAGCAACAAACGCTTGTGCCCTCACCGGCACTTCAAAATTTTAACATTAGTGCAGCAGAAGTGTCACCCAACGTGAAGCTAATGAAGAAGTGTGTCAATTTTACTATCAACATTCATTACAATAAATAAGTAAATTTTTTTGTTCTAATTTTGTAAGAATAGATTTAAAATCTAGTTGTTAAAAATGTTTATTAAACCTGTTTTATCAGTCGGAACAATTTCAGATTTCTAGTAGGCGGTTCACTATTTTTATTTCTTGTTACATAAATAGCTATTTGTTGTTTTTTCTGTTCCTAAAACTGTTTAAAATGCACGTCATGTACAAAAAAAATTGACATCAACAATTCAACAATATATTATTTATCTATTAATATTAATCGGCTTCCAAGTCTGGCCTGTTGCGCTCAGAAAAATTCGCCCGCGAGTACATTCATTTCACAATTCTCCAAGAGTTTTCAGTATTTATCGTTTACTTAATGTTAATTTTTCTCATTGATTTTTAAGTAAAAATTAAAAAAAAGTAGGGTTGTCAGAAAATTATTAATCTATGTCACGCAGGAGTCGAAATTTGGGCTTATAAGAAAATCCATTTTTCAATTATTTTACGTTTTAATTAAATTAAATACAACGAAGACGAAAATAAAAAAAAATAGCTCCTGCACGACATAAATAATAATGTTAGCTATATGTTTGTGCAAAATCAAGAAAACATTTCTAAAAATAAGCGAGATAAATTTACATAAACTTTATAGCTCCCTGAGAGAACAGCCTTAACGGTCTAGTCCGTGAAACGCAATTTCACACTCATTTATTGAAACGTTAATGACATATTTTTGTGTCAGTTGTAGAAAACAGCCTTTTAGCGTCTGCCAGTAGTACAATAATATGCCGTTTTAATGTCGCTTTGAGAAAATAGTAGATTATTTTACTAGGAGGTTAAACAATATAGTTGTTGAGCTTAAAAGTTTGCTGGCGAGACGTTAGCCGTTTTAATGTCGTTTGAAGAAAAACGTTATTTTTCTATTTTAAATGGAAAACGATATTTTATATAAATACCTATGACAAAAGTTAATTATACACAAAGCTATTGAATGACAATACAAATATCTACCTTCTTATTTGGTAATCAATTAGTAAAGCGTAACTAAGTATTAAATTTCCATACTCATTTTATATAGCTATATATAACGGTTGTTTTTCATATTAAATACTTTACAAAAAAAAGAGTTTTAACAAGTCAGTCATGGAAAATGTGTAATGTTAAAATAAGAAACACAAACAATATTTAAAGGTAAATAATATTGTCTATGAAAATACGCTAACAAAACTAAAAAAACTAAAATTATTTTAATTATAATAATTTGAATTTAACTTTTTAAGAATTAAATATTGTCTGAATTTGCCAATTTACAAGCACTTTTGTTTTATTTTATTTATGCAGATATCGATAGAACACAGCAGGTTTAATGCTAATGAAGGATTTATCCTTGTTGAATGGTTTTACTTCGCCAAATAGAAACAGTGTTGGGGATCGATTAATCCAATTTTCTAATAAGAATCACTTCTGGATATCAGATACATGGTTTATGTAACCGCAAAGACGTTTCAACTGCTGTACATTCTCCAATAGATTACATTATTTAAGGTCAATCCTGAGATTTAATTAAACTGAAATTGTCCTATAAGTATTAGCAAATAACTATGGCATATATTAATTCAACTGATGTTTATTTAAAATTTTTAATTAACGTATTTTATCAATCATAAATATTGACATAAAATATTGAGTATAAAGGTAATTTTACAGTAAAAAATACATAAGTCTATGTTATTAATGTGACACTTTTAAAAAACAAAATTTTATTTATTTAAACGTGATATTGTCAGTTAAGCTCTAGCTAGACGATTTAACCCGGAATATCCAAAATTAGATAGTGCTCTGAGTTTGACTAAATTAGGACTCACATTTTTTTTTAATTTTTAATTAAAATAAATAACTAACTTTGGTTTAAACAGATTCTAAAAGCCTAAAACGGATAAATAATATTTATTTTTATTTTTAAGGGTTTATAATCGAGCGATCATAAGGTTTTTAGACAAAGTGTAGTTTTCACTTTGACGTTCGCAAGTTTGTTATGTTTTTGATAACTTCAGCTAATAAACGTCAATTGATTATCCATGCTCTTCAAATTTTTAGAAAAAATGGTGTTTTTGTCAGAACATAATAGTTATTTATGTATCAAGGCACTAAAGTTTGATTTTTTTCATAACAAATATATTTTAGTTGCAAAGACGATAGCCGTAGGCAAATAAAACACGTGATTCATGAAAAGAACTTTAGTGCCGAGATACATATTACAATAGAATGGAACATAATACGGTTTGCTATAGGGTACTATTATATCTGCATTAAAAAATAACTATAAATGTGCTGATGCAATATTAAATAATTAGACGATATAATAATAGAAGAGTTATACATATTGAATACATAATACATGCATTTACATAATATGTACATATTTTTCTAATTGCTCGTAATACCTATTACAGTAATTAATTACATACATATACATACCATCAAATTACATTTTTTGTAGAAATATTTTTGTATTGAGGTTTGTTTTACATTTTTAAGTTTAGTTTGTAAAACAGAAGATTCACATTTTGATAAAATTTGAAGTACTTCTACCGCTAGCTCACTCTTATCATTAGAAAATAGAAGACTTTGCACATCTCTTAGTTTTTCACACACGTCACCCATATCTTCTAATGTTTAACGTAAAAACTTTGGATTTTTATGTACCACTTTCATCGTTCGAATCACAGCCTTCACTATAGTCTAATTCACTGATTATATCTTGAATACTTAAATTGGGGCTTTCGGTCAAAATATCACAATCAATAGATGCATAATTTTTCAAGGCTTACACGTTGATTACCTTCTAGTAATACAGAAAAAGACTGAGCTAGTGGAATTTCGTCTTCTTCATTAATATCTTCTTGCAGGACCTTTTCCGAAAATCTTGCTTTCACAAAACATTTAGCAATTGTAATAGGCAAAACGTTTCTCCAAGCTACTGATATCCAAACTAAAGGGCTGGTTAAATTGATAGTTTTTTCCGCATCTTCAAAAGAACGTTTGGTATTTGTGATTGTTAGCAGCCTTTTGATTAAAAACTTCCTGTATGCCATCTTAAAGTTTTGGATAATTCCTAGATCCAGTGGCTGGCAATGGGATGTGGTGTTTGGGGGTAGAAAAACAATGTTCACATTTTCAAGAGTCACTTTGGAATGAGACGTGGCATTATCCAGAAATGATAAGACTTTTCTATTTTCTTTTTTCATTTTTCATCAAATTTTTTTAGCCAGGAAGTCATAATCTCTACCGTCATCTAATCTTTTTATTAGATACCCATTCTAAAGGGAATTTGTTGATATAAGAGTCTTTAAAGCATCTTGGGTGTTTACTTTTCCAATGATTAACGGATTTTCCTTATCACCTTCCATATTTGTACAAAATAAAATTGTCAATCTTTGTTTTGCAGCTTTTTACCACTACATTTATCGTTTTTTAAGAGAACGTTTTGTTTGGCATCGCAATGTAAAAAATTCGTTCTCGTCAGCATTGTACACATTTTTGGGTGAAAACTCCTTCAATACTACTGACAGCTTTACTTTCCAAGCTTCAACAGTGTCCAAGTTAATATCAGCTGACTCCCCGCAAATTGTTTTAAAGGTTATGTTATGTCTTTGACAAAATGTCTGAAGCTACCCATTTGAAGTCTTAATATCCGTAAATTTTAATTTTTCGCAACTTCCAATGCTTTCTCTTTTATTAAACGTCTAGATATAGAAATATTTTTATTCCTAGCTTTACAAAACCAATTGTAAACTACTCGGTCTATTTCTAAACCTTCAGTTCTAGGAAATTTTTCTTCTGCTCTGTATTGGAACCTTCTTTAAATTGCTTTTTTAAATCACATTTGTTTCTTAACTTTCTAACACTGGTATTAAACTTTTCACTTTCCACAATTTTCTCTTTAAGAGACAAACGTTTTTTTTAGCGATTTTAATTTTGCTGTACGTCTATATGTAACAGCACTGTTGAACATACTAACTCAAACTATGTACGCAAAATACAATTTTTGGGGTGAGCTTAATGAGCCTTTTCATTGCACTTTTTCTGCAATGAGCCATTGCGTGAACAATATAACACACTTTTTATTTTTTTTCTGGTTGGTAAAATTGGTTTGTCAAATCAAATTGTCAATGTTTGCAAACTAATTACATAATTACAGTATTTAAACAAAGTCGTTTGTTTATAACTTTTCAACATGACGTATTCTGATATATGATATTTCCATTGGTTTTGATAATTCATAGTCAGAAAGGTGCTTGGACTTACACAAACACTTAATGCAGGTAATGGATACAAGAAACTTATATTCCACAACTGTTCCAATACACACATTCATAAGTTGTGTTTCCAGTGACCACCGTAAACCGAACAAACAAATTATCAATTCTTACGGTGAGAAGGTAGAATCGTACCCGCTTCAGTCAGAGGAGAGGTGGGTCAGGATCAATAATAAATTGACCTAGAGATATTTAATATTAAGAGCGCTAAGTTCTAATAGCCTAAGAGAAGCAAACTAACAAGGAACTACTCGCTATAGTAGCAATTTTGCATCGTTAAAAATTAAAGAAATTAAGACAAATTAAGTTTATAAGACAGGAAACGCAGCTTACCAATAATACGTTATTTTAAGTCCCACAAAAAAAAAGGGACAGTGTAAACTAAAAAGACAAGTTAATATCCACAGCACCAAATGCATACCGAAATAATAAAAAGCCTACAAACGGTGGCTGAAGAGATGTTCCCAAACAATATACTCTTACAAAACTCTTACAGAATATTAGCTGAAGGCAGACGACACACGAGACTAATTAAGCGTAACGCACAATGTTCTTGATGACAAATTAAAAAACTTTTAACATGCAAAATCGCCATGTGCTGACTGCACGTTAGGATTAACACGCACGAGTACTAGCGTTTAACCCGCGATCGCTGACGTTGCTCCAAATTACGTGATCGCTGACGTGTGAGAATTATTCTCACATCAAGATTTTAGCTTAAATTTAGGTATCTTATATTTTCTTGCTTAATAATTATACTTTTTGTATGTAGTGGTAATTCTATAAAAATAAATTGCAATTATATTTACAGAAATGTTAAAACATGTTTGGTAAACTTTATTCATTTTCTGCACAACATTCAGTACATATTAAAACAGTTTTAGATGTATGCTCCTTGCAAATTGACTTCGTACACTTATCACAATGATGCTGCGTGTATCTATTTTTTCTTTTGGACAAAATGAGCACTTTGGTTTAGCTTGCTTTTGTTCTTGATCCGGTTGCGGTGAAGATATTGTTGGAGATCCTTCAGTACCTAAGCAGTTGGCAATTTTTGTCGAAGTGGGACTGACAAATTTGGAATACTGGACCTCCTTACGATTTGAGGCATAGTTAGTTCCTTTGCTAAATTTGTTAAGAAACCTCTTCTTGAAATACTGTTGTTTGTATTGGTGTGATATATTATATGTGAATTAATTCCAGAGATATTTAGTAGGGTGAAAAATACTGTCAGAGGCCATCTGTTGCTTATTCTCGCCACCGAGTATTCCGTTTTCATCCGATCGACAACATCTACTCCTCCTTTTGTTAGGTTGTAGAAGGTTATTACAGATGGCTTCTTCATATTTCCGCTATCCGAATCTATTTCATCGTCATCGTTAATGTTGAAAGCATTAACACGTTTTGTTTTTCTTGGTACATATGAACATACCATGGACTTATTGGGATGCACCCCCCATGCAAATACACTGCTATTTACGGGTCGTATTTTGGTTTGCAATAAGAAAGGTGGTATTTCTCGTTTATTCTTTCGAAGAGTGCCCACATATGTCAATCTATGGTTGTTGAAAAATAATTGTCAGCAGTCACATTTCTACCTGAACCGCTGTAAGGTTTTATAAGACGTAAAACAACACTCAGTGCATCATTAGTTGTCTCATAGGGACCAACAGGTTGTTTACCGGCATAAATTTCGATATTATGTGTATAGAAATTTCTAGCATCAACCACTGCATATATTTTGATGCCGTACTTGGCAGGTTTATTGGCAATGTACTGCCGGAACTTACATCTACCTCTAAATGCTTCTAGCATCTCGTCGATAGTTATATAAGCACCTACACTATAATTGTTCACACATTGTTCTATAAAAAAATCTAAAATATACCGCACTGGGGCTAAATTATCTTCCTTTACTCTTTCGACGCCTTTCAGTATCGTCAAACCTAATTGCTCTTAGTAGGGTATGAAAACGATACCTTGCCATTGTAGCTGCAAAATATTCAGGAGCAGTTCCATCTGTACTCCACAGTTCATCTGTATTCAAATGTTGTGCTTTTTGACGCCAGCTAAGTACAATAATCCTAAAAATGCATTCATTTCTATAAAATCCGTCGGCATGCAATGTTTTTTTTTTATAATTTTTTTCCATTTTTCCTAATTGTTTGTTAGTGCAGTTTGTAATGTGTTGAACTATTTCGTCCGGAAAGAATAGTTTCCAAGAGTTTAGAATATTTTTGCATTTTTGCAACACCTTTTACCCCAGGTAACTGTGAAATAATATTTTGACGTGATGTTTTACCGCGTTTTCTTGTTTCTGTGTGTACTAGCCATTTGGTACCATCTTTCCCAGTGTACATAGGAACCTGGGAAACTGTATCACTTCGATGAGTATGAGGTAATTTTTCGACTTCATCATCTTCTGTATCTGACTGTTCTGTGTCTGTATTATGAAAACTGTGCTCCGATGGAGCATTCTTCGCAAGACGTTGAGTCGTCTTCAGTAATTTTGACCTGCTTGCTTGAGTATATTTATCTTGCACTTTAGTTTGAACTTCTTCAGCTAATATTTCGTCCCATAAAGATTGAAGATGTCGTTGCTCCTTTTCATAAGACATGTTACAGATAAGGGCAGCTCGAAACGTAAACAAAACTAACACAATGACGTTATAAGTGAGTTTAGTATAAATGTCCGATGGTAATAAAAATAAAAGTTTATATGTAAACACTACACTAACACGATAAACTACAAAATATTAAAAGTTTTTTCACATACAATTAGTACGTACATAAACACTTACACTAATAGAAACATGAAACAAGCAAATAAAATATACAATAATGTTAAAACACAAATAAAAAGGCCTTTCCAGCTCAAAAATCAAGTCACAGTTTAACATCGACACGAGCACTGACGTGTTAGATTTTGTCTCGTTTTAAGCGCGTACGAATATAAAAGCCTATTGTTTGTGGTACTAACGGTATTTAAGAAAACTAAGGCTAAGGGGTATTCGGGAGATGTTTGACAAGGCATAACTGAGCCCCGTGGACAAAAAATGCAACGAAAAAATAGTATTCAAAAATGTAACAATGTGAGATATTATCTCATAGCGTCAGCGATCGCGGGTTAAATTCTTAATTTCAGAGATGCGACACTTGCGGGATAATAACATAAAAGAACAGACCTCTATGTTGACAACCCCCTAGAATATTATGGTTGTTTGTGCATCGGTGACGACCCCCAGAGTGGTTGAATTTCGATCGTTCCTCCAACGAGTATCCACCGATAACAGTCAGGTAGTATTCAAGGCTCCGCCGCTTGACCAGTAGCCTTTCTTACTACGTTGTCCATGACAACGCAGCAACCGCACGAGAATAAAGATTTCGGGTAGCTGAAGAGAACATTAACTACGTCGAAGTAAGATAATAAGAAAGTCAACAAAGAAGAGGAACCAAAAGAAAAAGCCTGAAAGCAAGGTAAGTATCAATAATTTGAATACCTACTATCTGAATTCTTTACGTGCATAGGTTTCGCCAAAAAGTTCAATAATTTTCCTTTGTATCGCACTAGAATAACCGGCAAAATACTAGGCTTTTCGTTAAACAAGAATGGCGTCACTCACAAGAAAAATCAATTACGGAAACGAAAATCGGTTATCAGTTAGAAAATAAAATCCCTAAATTGATTACCAATCCAAAATCAAAATGGTGCAAGAAGTTTTTGAAATTTTTTAACTGCAAGCATATTTGCACCTAAGAATGGAAAGTTGCCTATTTGACTGGATTACTAATAGACCCTTTGTTTTTTGGCAAAAATTGCATTGTTAACGTTACCCAATGTATTAAATGGTACTACCTACGAACGAACTGCTATACGTTTTTATCTGATTCTAAAATCATAGAAATCCTAATCAAATTAAATCCAATGAAAAACTACTTTTTCATGATTTTAACAAACACAATATGAGGATTTCTGTTGCATTGATTTTGATTAAAGAATATGATGTAAACTTCATTTTTACACAATATTGGCACTCCTGTTTAAACACGATAATTTCATCTGTTTCCGAGAAAAACGAAGTTGAACAATTCGTAGTGTCAGAAGGAGTTTTCAAATGTTACTTCATTTATTAAGGGTACGTTTTGGACTGTCAGATAATTATGCTTCTCTGTAGATTTTCATATTTTAGCCTAAATAACCCGCCCTTAGCCTATGTCCCATAATTATGAATCACCCTGTATAATACTGAAATAACTATTAATTTTCACTATGGGTTTACTATTATTTATAGGCAATTGTATTATTTTACTCTTTTATATTTAATATACAAAAGGTCGTTTTTTATTCTTTTCGTACATTTTCATTTAATTTTTGTTGTGTAATTTAGCAATTTTAATTTTTATGACACGTATTTCGTATTATTCTGAAAGCAAGAAATATGTAATAACAACTTAGTTGTAAATTATTATTTTAACCCATTTATTAAAATACGGATTTGTAGAATGTTGTAACTATGGTTATGACTTTTCAGAACATGTAAATGTAAATATAAATTTCAAGAATTTACATATTAATATTTAATTATTGTTTATGTTTATGATTATTATAAAAATGTAACTACTTGATTTTCAGTACATTAAACTAAACAAAGACAACAGTAAATGGTTATAAAATTGTAGAAAATTTTGTGCGCTACAATTTTTTGTTCTTATCATCTTTTGCGTACAAACAACGGTTTCGGAGTTTTTTGCTTGTGAAAGCAATTTTATAATAACAATTTTATAATTTTATATAATTTTGTAATATTATAAGAATTAGCTTTATGCTATACGAGACTTTTTATGCAAAATTTTATAGCAAATATTTTTAGTCTTATAATATTTTTGTCTTCCGAGCAACGCTTTAGAAGTTAAATGAGGAAAAAATCCGAATGAATCCGCTCCAGGGGTAATTATTCGTCCAAAAGGGATGGTCCATCAACAATTAAAGTGAAAACTTTTTCCACTTATTTCTAACCCTTTCGAAAAATCATTGTCAATAAATTATAATTATGAATTGTTATTTACAAAATGTCTAAAGTGACTGGACTAAATTTATCGTGAGCCCCAATAATAAAATAAAAATTTAATTACTAAAAAACAACTCAAACAAAAAAAAACAAACATTTATTAGCTTTTTGCTAAATAAAAGAAAACACACTTATTTTGTAGAAAACAAAATCCTAATCTCCCTATACCGGTAGTTAACTTATCCTAAACACTTAAAATAAACAACAAAGACAACAATCATGAGTGTCACCAAATAAGTTTAATTAACAAAACCAAAATCAAAAAATAAACTTTAGTGCACCTACTTGTATTTTTCTTTTAATAATCCCATGTGAAGGTCCATGCAATCTCGCACTACTCTTCCTTCCGATAACCCACAAAAATGTTCCCTTACCAAACAATCCTTACTTAAACCATACTTCAATTTGAAAATTCTCAAAAATCCATACAACACGGATACTACAATTGTAATTTACATCACACATTGTTCGTTTTTCCTTAAATACACTTTAGTCCACTTCAAAAAAACTTTCTTAATTAAATAAAATTAAATATTAAATTTCTTTTAACATTTGAAACCTGACAAGTATTAAGTATTCAAATTTTTTTTTACTGTCACCCGCCAACCTTTTTTTAAACAAAAATACAATATTCACACTTAGGCCTAAATTTTTCACGTCCAGTTAAATTTTCAGTCGGCTAACTACTATGGAAACTCAGCATTGAGCCAATCAAATTTTAGAAAGTCTCGTTTGTAAGATGATTAACCGACAGATAAAATTAACTGGAGATAAAAAAATTAGGCCTTAGGGTGGTAACTACCTTAACTATCCATAATTTAAAAGTTGAGATCGATTATACAGGGTACCAGAATAAAAATGGCAAACTTTGTAATCGAAAATGTTAAATAATTTGATAAAATTATATTTTTATCTGATCGATGTAGAATTAAATTTTCTTCAACTATGCTATTAATGTATGTCTACCAAAACTCACCCGTTAGTCGTAAAATACGCTTTCTAATAAAAATGCACGTTTCATTAAAAATATTTTTATTGACAACTCAAAATTATAAAATCAATTATCAAAATGTACAAGAAAATCGCTAGACAAATTATTTCAAATAGCCGAAAAAAAAAAAAAAAAAAAAAAAAAAAAAAATAAAAAAAAACAAAAATTAAAAATATTTTTCTTTTTAAAAAAAAATTTTTTTTATTTTTTTCTTTTTTCAAATTTGGTTTTTTTTGTATTTTAGTTTTGGGGTTTTGTTTTTATTTTGGTTTTTTTTTTTTTTTATTTATAAATGCCAACCAAAAAAAAATTCGATTTTCCGGTAAAATAAACCATACTAACTAGTTCTGCTGGTGAAAGGTCACTCATTATCACTAACAATACAAAGATACAATAAAATGGTGATAGATTGGACAATTACTAACACAACCGTGACAAGAATAAAATTTTTTACGATAACTTTTGATAAAAACGATTTTCAGTATACATGTATAGCAAAATTGTAGGGAATTTAATTTTACATCGATCTTGTAAAAAATATACAGGGTGTTCTATTAGATTGGATTAAGTCATTCATCATTTTTTATTATACCCTGTATAATTGATATCAACTTTTAAATCATGCACAGTTAGGGTCGTTACCGCCCTAAATGTGAATAAAATTTGAATTTGATATTTCAAATAATAACCTAATAATTGTGAAATATCTGAAGGTCGATATTGACTCAATTCAATGTTTAAAAATGGATGTCTTGAAAAGTACCATTTTTTGACTAAGATTCGTATACATTTAAAATATCAAAGTTGGTAGGTAGTCTATGAAAGCGGGGCACGCTGTATAATTAAAAATATTTTTAAATTGTAGCCAGAGAGGAACCTAAAAGAATTGTCAAAATTGATTTTGAAAAAATCTACTTTTAAAGGCAATATCAAAGGTCTGCGTACTACACGGACAGGCTGTATCTTTACAGCTTTAAAAAAATTACTCATTTATTACAATTTTAAAGAAATTACGATATCCATAAACAGAATTAAATCGCGAAAAACAAATATTTCAAGTTAAAGAAAAACAATTACCATTTCAATTAAAAATGGATGATCACTAAAATTTAAGAACTTGCGTAATACAAGTTCGTGTTGCAGCTCGAAACACATCAGTGTAATTAATATTGATGAGATTGAAATAGCTTGCTCGTTAAAGTAAACGTATAATCATTTTATTGAAAGACTTTCAATTACAATTTGGTTTATAAAATTTGAAAAACATCAATCTTATATTAACTATAAAACTGCAATAAATAAAAATTCCCAATTTTTTTGTAAAAATCTTTATAATTTAGTTCTTGGATGCACATCCTTTCACAATGTTGATTACGATCACATTTTTCATCTATTGTAAGTACGTCAGGCTTTTCACGGGTTATAATCCTCTTCATTATTTTATACTCCCCAGCCACGTCAATTTCTCTTTACTCAAAGCTTCTTTATATTCAATATTCATTTTATCAATATCCTAATTTTGAATGCCGAAATTAATACCTCAGTCTTAATTAAATACGTTTAATTTAAATCAAAAATGGTCTCGCGTTATTCTGAATCACAAAACTTTAATCCAACAGAAAGTTGCAGTTGATTAACAATACTTATCAATTTTATTGTAATTAATGAAATATTAAAGGCAAACTCCTAAGTGTCAAGTTAAGTTTAACAAAGTTAGGCTATTTAACATAATTGATTGATGGTGAAAGATCCTTTAAGCGTATTTGCTATTCGAATGGTTAATTTAATGTAAATTACGTAGTTTGAAATTTATTTGTATTATACTGAAAAGAAAAAAGTTTATCTGAGGATCTGATATTGTTTATAATGAATTATTGTCGTCGATATTTAATCTTTTTTTTCGTATTCGATATTTTTGTTTAGTTTAACGAAATGTTTATATAAGAACTCGTTTTTTCGTTGATAAAAAAAAACATAATAGATGTTTGTAGGAAAAGTGCTTTACTTGTGAAAAAAAGCCTTTTTTACAAACTAGAAAAATTGCATTTTTTCTGTAGTTAAACACATTTGCATTTGATTTTTTTGTTCTTGTCTGCAAAATGTCTCGTTACTTAAAACGTTTGTGCTTTTTATGTCGTAAAATTGAAATTAGTACTACTTCTGTAAACTCAATGTGCGTGACGAAGTGTTACCTTTTATACATGATGCAGATATAAGTGTTATTTACATCATTATACAATTTTGAGATAAAAAATAATTAAACTAAAAACAATTACTCTTATGTAAAGTAGCAATTAGAAGCCGCCATGTATAATGTTTTCAACATTACAATTTGGAGTTTTGTAAAGCAAACTCTTACTTTGTATTTAAAGGTACGTGCTCGCATTCAACTATAAAGTAATTTGTCAAACTGTGTGATAATTACACAACTTTATAGTAAAGTAACAATTTGCAATACAATTTTTGGTAAAGTAATTATTTTTGTTTGTGTAAACTATGTTATTGCAAAAAGAACTAAACTACTAGTTTAACGCAATTTAAATTTTATGTTTGAAAAATCAAAGGATTTAGATAAGTTAGAGTATGCAATTTATTTTAAAAATGTAAAATTTTACTTTAATGTTTTATTAAAGTTTCCAAAAAAAATAATTTTATACTATAAACCTAACATTAAAGACAGAGATGAATTAATTCACTTAACATTAATATTTGATAGTTTTTTTGTAAAGTAAGCTACGTATTTACATAAATAGATACGTTCCGGTACGAACGAACTCGTAAAAGAATATCAAAAGTGTGAAGCGACCGAGAACACTTTTTTTTCAAAAGAAAGATAAATTAAAGTATATAGAAACTCTTATGAGTACCGGAAATAAATAAATTTTAAGTTTGAAGTTAGATAGTTGTGCGATAATGCGGTTTTTAAAACTTTTCGTACTACAAGCAAACTAAAATTTATATTTAGTAGGAACATTAAAAAAAAATTATTGACACCGACAAACCAATTTTTTGGAGTTTTTTAAATGAATTATTTTAATGCGACTTCTCGTCTTTGTTTCTAACGTCTATTTACCGCTGCAACAACAACCTCCGGTAAAATATTTCAATCAACGCTCTAGTTTATCTCCGCAATAGCTCGGGTTCACCGTTAGCGTGACCTCTAGATATTTATGTTTTGTATTTAACTAAATATGTGAACAATGGAGAAATTAATAAAAACTTTAAAACACATGATGCAAATTATAAACTGTCGCAAAGTGTTTTTTGTGTTTATGTGTATATTATTATTAACTTTCGGTGGCTATCATTTTGTGTGTATATATAACCTATTATTGTAAGACGGTAAGATTTAGTGTTTATCTGATTTGTTCGATTTAATTTTATAAGAATAACGCAGATAACATCTAATTATTAATGAAATTAAGAATTACGTGATCAATTAGATTTCTTTTCCTTAGTTCAGTAATGTTAATCAAGTCAAAACGTACGTCAATTTTTCTTTAGAGTTGTTTTTTGTGTGTGTTTTTTAGGGGTTTTTGGTGCAAATATAAAATATGGAAGGTGATCAGTACCTTACAGTACTCCATGGTCAACAAAAAAAACATGTTGTTCCTGAGAATCACCACTTTGGTTTCCGGACCTGGTCATCAAGACCCTCCCGGATAATTAGGAAAAATGTACAACACAATTTCACAAAACACAATCACATTACACACTTAATTAATATTATTACATGTGAATACTAGGGTGGGTAAGGGTTAGCATGTTTAGGTTTTAGTGGTTTTCCTAAACCTTGAAGTAAATGCTTTGCCAAGACGAACCAATTCACTGTTGTACACGGTTTCGTCACCACACTATACAGGTTTATACTGATCTTTTGGGGCACTATACATAACACTTACATCACAATACAATATTTAAAATGTACCATACCATTAAATAAATAAATAAAATCACATTTATACTTTGATTATTTTATAAGTTTTTGTAATGTATTAAACGCAATAAATCTTATAGATCTTTTTTTTGCAACGAGTTTTCTTAATCTATATTTGATTTTTACCCTCTAAACAACCCCCGCCCCCCCCCCCCCCCCCCCCCCCCCCCCCCCCCCCCCCCCCCCCCCCCCCGCCCCCCCCCCCCCCCCCCCCCCCCCCCGGCCCCCCCCGGCCCCCCCCCCCCCCCCCCCCCCCCCCCCCCCCCCCCCCCCCCCCCCCGGCCCCCCCCCCCCCCCCCCCCCCCCCCCCCCCCCCCCCCCCCCCCCCCGCCCCCCCCCCGCCCCCCCCCCCCCCCCCCCCCCCCCCCCCCCCCCCCCCCCCCCCCCCCCCCCCGCCCCCCCCCCCCCGGCGGCCCCCCCCCCCCCCCCCCCCCCCCCCCCCCCCCCCCCCCCCCCCCCCCGGCCCCCCCCCCCCCCCCCCCCCCCCCCCCCCCCCGCGCGCCCCCCCCCCCCCCCCCCCCCCCCCCCCCGCCCCCCCCCCCCCCCCCCCCCCCCCCCCCCCCCGCCCCCCCCCCCCCCCCCCCCCCCCCCCCCCCCCCCCCGCGCCCCCCCCCCCCCCCCCCCGGCCCCCCGGCCCCCCCCCCCCCCCCCCCCCCCCCCCCCCCCCCCCCCCCCCCCCCCCCCCCCCCCCGCGCCGGCCCCCCCCCCCCCCCCCCCCCCCCCCGCCCCCCCCCCCCCCCCCCCCCCCCCCCCCCCCCCCCCCCCCCCCCCCCCCCCCCCCCCCCCCCCCCCCCCGCCCCCCCCGCCCGCCCCCCCCCCCCCCGCCCCCCCCCCCCCCCCCCCCCCCCCCCCCCCCCCCCCCCCCCCCCCCCCCCCCCCCCCCCCCCCCCCCCCCCCCCCCCCCCCCCCCCCCCCCCCCCCCCCCCCCCCCCCCCCCCCCCCCCCCCGGCCCCCCCCCCCCCCCCCCCCCCCCCCCCGCCCCCCCCCCCCCCCCCCCCCCCCCCCCCCCCCCCCCCCCCCCCCCCCCCCCCCCCGGGCCCCCCCCCCCCCCCCCCCCCCCCCCCCCCGCCCGCCCCCCCCCCCCCCCCCCCCCCCCCCCCCCCCCCCCCCCCCCCCCCCCCCCCCCCCCCCCCGCCCCCCCCCCCGCCCCCCCCCCCCCCCCCCCCCCCCCCCCCCCCCCCCCCCCCCCCCCCCCCCCCCCCCCCCCCCCCCCCCCCCCCCCCCCCCCCCCCCCCCCCCCCCCCCCCCCCCCCCCCCCCCCCCCGGCCGCCCCCCCCCCCCCCCCCCCCCCCCCCCCCCCCCGCCCCCCCCCCCCCCCCCCCCCCCCCCCCCCCCCCCCCCCCCCCCCCCCCCCCCCCCCCCCCCCCCCCCCCCCCCCCCCCCCCCCCCCCCCCCCCCCCCCCCCCCCCCCCCCCCCCCCCCCCCCCCCCCCCGGCCCCCCCCCCCCCCCCCCCCCCCCCCCCCCCCCCCCCCCCCCCCCCCCCCCCCCCCCCCCCCCCCCCCCCCCCCCCCCCCCCCCCCCCCCCCCCCCCCCCCCCCCCCCGCCCCCCCCCCCCCCCCCCCCCCCCCCCCCCCCCCCCCCCCCCCCCCCCCCCCCCCCCCCCCCCCCCCCCCCCCCCCCCCCCCCCCCCCCCCCCCCCCCCCCCCCCCCCCCCCCCCCCCCCCCCCCCCCCCCCCCCCCCCCCCCCCCCCCCCCCCCCCCCCCCCCCCCCCCCCCCCCCCCCCCCCCCCCCCCCCCCCCCCCCCCCCCCCCCCCCCCCCCCCCCCCCCCCCCCCCCCCCCCCCCCCCCCCCCCCCCCCCCCCCCCCCCCCCCCCCCCCCCCCCCCCCCCCCCCCCCCCCCCCCCCCCCCCCCCCCCCCCCCCCCCCCCCCCCCCCCCCCCCCCCCCCCCCCCCCCCCCCCCCCCCCCCCCCCCCCCCCCCCCCCCCCCCCCCCCCCCCCCCCCCCCCCCCCCCCCCCCCCCCCCCCCCCCCCCCCCCCCCCCCCCCCCCCCCCCCCCCCCCCCCCCCCCCCCCCCCCCCCCCCCCCCCCCCCCCCCCCCCCCCCCCCCCCCCCCCCCCCCCCCCCCCCCCCCCCCCCCCGCCCCCCCCCCCCCCCCCCCCCCCCCCCCCCCCCCCCCCCCCCCCCCCCCCCCCCCCCCCCCCCCCCCCCCCCCCCCCCCCCCCCCCCCCCCCCCCCCCCCCCCCCCCCCCCCCCCCCCAGACAACCACCCACCCCCCCCCCCCCCCCCCCCACAACAGGCCACCCCCCCCCCCCCCCCCCCCCCCCCCCCCCCCCCCCCCCCCCCCCCCCCCCCCCCCCCCCCCCCCCCCCCCCCCCCCCCCCCCCCCCCCCCCCCCCCCCCCCCACTTTCAGTCAGCTATTTGATGTCTTGATCCGGTTTGGCACTCTCTCGATCTTGACAATTTTATCAATTGCTATTACCAATTTTGCACTTATTTACTACAACCTTACCATTTCCCGACGACAAATCATCTCGCGACCTACTCCCTCCCACTGAGCTACGGTGCAACCTCTATTTATATTACATTTTAAATTCAAAATTGTCGTTAACTTCTTTTTGCATGTAATACTAAGTTATAAAAACAAACTGCAAATTATTCAAAATAACTGTTTAAGATTTTCTTACAACATTGGTCGTAGAAAACATGTAACTCCGTACTATAAACAATTAGCAATATTAAAATTAGAATATAGATTCTTGTTGCTGTATGGAACTCTATTATTTAATATCTTTAACGTTAAGCAACCATCTTATTTGTATGACCTTTTAATTAAACGTTCAACCATTCACTCCTATCCTGTAAGAAATACAAGTGAATTAAGTATCCCCCAACATAAAACAGCCAAATTTCAATGTTGTTTGCAGTAGTATGTCTAAATTGCAGTTTAAGCAAAATTTAAAGAGGTACTTTCTGGCTATTCAAAGCAGTACATAACAGACAAAGAAAATTCTCACTTATCATAGGGAAAACCGGCTATCCCGATCTTTTCTCCCATTGAGCACAATTTTGTTGTATTATACATTTTGTATTATTATTATTACATTAACTTTTGTTTTGTTATTTTTCAATTTTTTTTGTTTGTAATGTACAATTATTGTTTTTAACATTTATTGTTTGCTCAATAAAAAGGTTATTATTATTATTGTTATTATTATATCCAAAAAGAGTATATCGTTAACGAAACAGAATTTCTTGCACCCGTTTTGCAGGAGTACAGTCTTTGTTGACTTTATCCGGCGCGTTGTTTAAACGCTTTACCAATCGTTAGTGGCAGGATGTTATTAACCTAATTTTTTTTGTGCTATTCCATTTGGCAAATTCGATTCATGGAAATCCGTTTGTACAAAAAGCATCGTCTAACATTTTTATTGGGGAACTGGATATAGGTTTCGGAACCATGCAAATAAAGGGTGATGGTTTTCGAAAGACACACCATAATATATATGAATGAATACGCTCCTACTTAGGGGATGGATAATCCCATGGATGAGCAGTGACTTATTAGATTTTCTAAGTATTGCCATACTTCACAACTTTGTACAAGATGTTTTATATCACGAAAGCAATAGATGTATCGTCCAGCTAACTAAGTCATTCTGTTGATACCAATATGTGTTGCACGTAATTAATTTGAAACCACCGATTTAAGCTTCTGAAGAATAGCTACACGATCTTTTCAAAATAATGAACTCTCAATGATTGTAAATGGGAAGTGTTCGGAGTTTGCAATTATCTTTGCAGTGAGCGAATAATTTGAAATTGTTAAAACATATTCTGTATGAAGCTGATTATTCTTCATTAACACTCGAATCTAAACTATTTGAAATGTTAGTGAAAGGAGCACATGACACACAGTTGACGTTCTCGTTATTGTGGCTTTTTTTGAACAGAACTGTGAAGTAAAAACCTGCTAGAAAAGAAGCATGCTGTAACAATCGGGCTGAAGTCATTTGTGGTAACTCTCTTTGTAATTAAAAATTTTTGAAATTGTTATCAGTAACTAAACCAAAATCTTTACAATACAAACATTTGTTACAATAAAGATATAGCGAATATTATTTCCAAGTCCTCTCTATCTTTCTGACTATAATTTCTTCCTGATACTGATTACAAATGTAAGTAAATTTCTAAACGTATGGATGCGCCTTGCAGGGATACGATTTTAATTTTTTTCTGATCGAACTAATAACATTAGCACAATTTAACAAGAAAGCAGAAAGTTTTGAAATTGTTTGTTTTATTTGTTAGAATTATTTTGGTTTTGTATCGTTGACGGTTGTTAAAATATTATTATTTATTTGACAGTGCCCCTATAAAAACGACAATTTTCCTGGCATTAGAAATTTGTCCACATTACACAAAAAAAAAAGTTTTCGAAAGTAGACAACCAGCATACGAAAGCGGAACAAAATCCGTCAAACCGTTCACGAGTTATTCCCAATATACAATTTTTTTTTGGAAAGTTTGACGCCTTCTGGCGCCCTTATGGTGCACTTTGGTTATAGGTAAATTAGTGTCAAACGGTCTATTTTGAGCCAGAAAACCTTTGGTAAAGCCATGTACACACGTTTCAGAAACACCCTGTATACGCTAAAAACTAACCCTAACGCCAACAGACCGAATAGCCTTACGTAATTCCTAAGGTGGTAGAACACTTGGATGACAACGAGAACACAAATTTGAAAACCAAAATAAGTACTGTGATGGGAATATTTACCAGTACAAACGGAAGTACATGCGATTAAACAGTGCGTCCAGTGAAACCTAAATAAAGGATATGTTAGAAAAAACATAGTTCGTATGGGGGTTGAATACTAATGTCATTATCTCAAACATGTTGAAGATGTGCAAAATTAAACAAAACAAGCTGGAAGCACTGAAATAAGGTTTGGCTCACCTGGATTCAGGGACACACCGGTTTAGAAGGCTATCCCCTTCATTGGACCGGAACCATTCTGTGGTATTGGCAATCACACACTACAAGAAACATTCGAATTGATAAAAAGTGGGGAAGAAAGAAGTACTGAAATAAGCTACCAAGTCTAAGGCAATCAAAGAGATTTCACCATAAGAGAAACCCATGGTTGTCTATCGATGAGCAGAATCCTCGCGAGATTCCTTATAGGCCACTACACCCTTAGTAAAGTTAGGTGTAATTACAAACCCGGAGTGTAGATTTTATCATTTAGTTGAAACCCCGGCTCATCTACTCACGGAGTGTGACGGCACTAACTTCAGAAGATGGAGAAGTTTCGGGGACCAATTCGTGAACCTGGACAAAATCACTCCAGTGAACCGTAGGTACATTCTGGTTCTTTAAAGAGATTGGCTTATAGAAAGTGTTTTAAAACACTAAAAGGGGAGCACAATAATCAGGGCGCATTTGTAAAGGACCTGTGGATGGAGTTTGTCTGCGAGAGATACAAACAAAATAACTACGAGAAAACCCTATTCAAATAAAAAAACTTGCCTGGACAACCGTGGAATTGAATTTACTTAATTATTCAGTGTACATCATAATAACGCGTGGTGTCAAAGAAAATTTCAACATCTACCCAACCCACATTTTTATGTGAACACCAGTTATAAATGGAATCAAAAATTACCGAGCGATCATAAAGTTTTTAGAAGATGTGACTATAACTTTGGCATTACCAAATTCTTTATGTCTTTGATAACTTCAGCTAATAAACGGTAATTGATTGTCAGTGTTCATCAAATCTGAATCTTACTTTCGTAACAGTGTTTTCAATAACAGCGAGTGAGAATACAACACTGTTTCATGTTTGGTCGATTTTCGGGAAAGACTTAAATGTATTAACAACAAAACGCATCTTTATCAAAGACATAAAAAATTTGCTAATGTCAAATTCATAACAACACCTTATCTAAAAGCTTTGTAATCGCTCGGTATAATTTTAAAAACCTTTAACCTACAAATAATCCAAACCACTACTGCAGATTAAGAATTTAAGAAATTGAAGACTTAATAATGTTTAAAAAAATACACCTGAATGTAGAGGAATGCCGGGCAAAGTCCAGATAGCGGGAAAAAGGAAAATTGTAAATTGTTGTGCCATCTATTTTGTACTCTACGAATGGGTCCGTCTCCTCTTTTTCTCAGATACCCAAAGCGAAAAGATGCTGACATACGTAAAAACTGTTCTCGGCACGTAAATCTTGTTCAACGGTCAAAAGGTGTAATTGTTTGTAAATTTTTGAAACAAGGTATAGGTGTAAAATTTCTTTTAGTAGTAATTTTTGCAGAGCACAGATTGTGGTAACTGTTTGCGTAAAAGCTTCTGTTTAGTTTAAATTTTTTTTAACTTATGATAAGAGCAGTTCAACAAGATGTGTAAAAAACGTAGGGAAAAGCCAAAAGGTGCCATTTTGGAATATATAAGCAGCAAAAAAGCACAGTTAGTTGATTATTTAAAAAACAATAAAACCACGCTTTTCAATTTAACAATGACAGAATGTGCAGAAATTGAATTTCAATTTGAACTTGAATCGTTTTTGAAACGTCATTCACAATTGATTGATTTAATAAATTTGCAGTCTCTCAGTTCTTCAAATTACTGCTCAAGAGATATTCAACGTAGACAAAACCGGCCATTGTGAATTCTAAATAGTTATTTAAAATTTTAAAAGAGCAACGTCGAAATTGGTGAAATTAAAACATTAACCGCCGAAATATGCCTTTAGGCTGCAGGCTATTATATTCATGTTTCCAAGAAAATGCTTGCAACAAGGGTTTTTGAAGGGATTACTAACGGAAATAAATTGAAATAAATGATAAAGAATGGATAAACATGCCAATTTTTTTAAATGGTTTTAGATTTTTGTTACTTTTTCACAAACGTCTTAAGAGATTCCGGTGTTATTTTTGTTTGATGGGCACGCTTCCTCAGCAAAATTTAAACGTCATAAAATATGCTAGAGCCCCTTGTGTAATACTTCTCTGCTATACCCCACACTACACCCATCGTCATGAAGCTTTAGATATTTCATTTATGAAATCGCTAAGCACAGATTACGATGACGAAGTCAGAAAATGGCTCATGCAGACGTGTAGTAACTCTACATCAAATTTCATCTCACTTTAGTGCTGCTTATTTAAGAGTAGCTGTAATGATCACAGCCATTAGTGGATTTAAAGAGACTGGAGTTCTGTTAATATTAGTGTTTTTTTCCAGACGCATACTTTTTACCATCAGATATGACAGACGTTAATTTGGTAACAAATATGAATAGGGTTTAGGAAACTCTAGAACCACAAAGTGTTGAACAATTTGAACCACGTCCAAGCACGCCTAGGGAATTAACTGATGTTATAGAAAAGCCAAATACAGAAAAACTCCCAAAAATCACATTACCAACGACAAAGACAATCCTAGTCCCGGCATGTCTGGGAATAAAAACTTAAATTTCAAATTTAAAAGCCCTTAAGAGATTGTATCCATAAAAAAAGTTAATGGAAATAATAAACGTCTATTAAAAAAAAGAGGAAAAACAGTTATTTTGATAGCTTTCTTATACAAAAATGAGCTAGAAGAACTTGCAGGTAATAAAATAAAAGCTTTATCCAAAGGAAAAAAAATGTGTTTTCTTCAGACAAAAATTCGAATAAAAAAACAAAAAAAAAACAATAAAGAGAACAGCCCTAAAAAAATAACTGCACAAAAAGACGATGGCAGCTCCGAGGGAGAATCAAATGACACTAAATGTCTTTACTGTGAAGAGTATTATTCCCAATCATCAACGGTTGGGTTGCTTGTTTTTAGTGCCGCAAAAAGGCTCATAATTCCTATGTGTATCAAGAAAATGACAGTGCAGTAACGTAACTTATTGTGTACAAATCCCTTGCGGTAGTTGGATGTCACCATATATTCTAATGTCGAAAACCATTGCAGAATTGAAATGGCTATGGGAGATTTTGAGAAAAAACAGCTACTGCTGTAAAAGCTTATGGACTGGTGTATGAGTGATGCAAAGGAAAACGAAATTGAAATTAACATTTTGGAAGTGAGAGAGGAAAACTCAGACTCAGGCAAGATTTTAAAACAAATTCTGAGAAAGAAAAAAAACCTCAAATAGTGCCGAATTTTACTAAAAAAGGTGAAGCTACAAAATAGTGTAAACAATGTCCTCAAATTAATTTAATAGCGCATCTTTCTAGAGTTCAAAAGTCTGTATATAGACTAAAAAAACCGCTTGGAATTTGGAAGAAATTCTTGAACCCAGCCTCATCGAACCTATATACAATATATTTATAAGGTTTTCCAAGCAATGAAACAATCGCAATTTTGCAAGAAAAGTTTCCTGGCCGTGTTATTTGTCAAAGAAATGATCACATTTGACTCCCAAGATTTGTGATTTAACTCGTCTAGAATTTTTCCTTGCGGACACGTGAAGGATAAGGTCTATGCCAATGCTCCACAATCGATTCAAGACCTTAAAAATGATTTAAAGTTGTCGAAGACATACAGCAGCAAATGTACGAATTTGTCATGGAAAACTTCATGAAAAGGATATGGTGCTGCAACCGTAGCCGTGGCGGTTATTTAGCTGATATCACTTTCCATCGTTAATGACATACATTTATTTTTACAATGGAATAAATATTCATTGATTTTTCTTAAAACATACTCGTTTTTTATTAAAATGAAACCTCTTATTGGAAAACTCTTTAGAAATTGTAAATGACAATTACAATCGGTTAACGTACATGAGGTCTACATGAAGCATTACTTGGTTTATTTCTTCTTTGCAACTAATGGCTCTTTGTCTGAAATATTTCTATTTCTATGTCATTACAACCATTTTGTACGTTACTCAGCCCAGTAAACACTGTAACGTAGTTATAATGTAATGCAGACGTTTCCTGGTTTCATGTTACGTTTTTGTTGACGCGTGCGTTGCGTACCAGAAACATTTCCAAAACGTTCTATGTCCGCCTCCTCTAGTTACAGAAGTAATGTAGAACATGTGTAGACATTTTTTAGTTCAAACGTAACAGATAACATAGAAAATACGAAATTCAAATACCTACCGGATCTGTAACATCGTTTCCTAGTTCAAACGTAACGCATTGCGTAAAAAATGTCTTCAGATATAGATATTTGAAGTTAGACGATATAGCAACTCGTCAGCAAAAACAATATCAAGACAAACCATCACCATCAGAGATGTTCTTCTGATACTAGTCAGCAATGGCAAGAAAAATTTTAGTATGTCTCAGCAAGTGACAATTGACGAAAAACTAGACGGAAGTGTTCTTTTCGACAATACAAATTAAGACTTTTGCGCTGTGTGTTGCCAAGTTATATTACACAAGCAACTTAGAAATCTATGTCGTCACTTAGACCGAAGGGCCATTTTCAGTCAGTAATTTTGCTGTAGCAGAACGGTTGTGTGAACCAATTTACGGATCAATGAGAAATGTTACAACAGACAACTAGTTTAATAGCGTTGAACTTTACTAGCTGCTGCTAAGAAAATGTAGCTTACGACCGTAGGTACAATTCAAAAAAACAAACGGCAGTTGTCTCCAGATTTGGTCCAAGCTAAAGACATATACAAACAAAAAAAACAAGAATGTTTTGCTTATATTTAGCATGCACAATAGTGATGACATCGATGCACAGACCGGAAATCCTGAAATAATTCAGTACTATAACAATACCTATAAAAGTCATTTGTCGCTGGCCAATAGTAATCTTTTATAGCTTACTAAATATTTGTGGAATAAACACATTTATAATACCAACAATCAGGAGGCAAAAAAGTTACTGCGTCATTTATGGAAGAACTTTTTTACTCCTTGATAGAAGCGCAGCTGAAAAGTCGCGTCTTTGATACGCATATTCCTCGCAGCATCAAAATGAGAATACATGAATAAACAAAAAATCCAATCTCAATAAGAGCTGGTCGGTGCAGTTAACGAAAAGTAGGTACCAATGCAAATTTTGTAAAATATTTTGGTGTTTAGAGCACATTACTTCCATTTGTAATACGTGTTATGAATCACAGACTACACATTAGTATTATAAGATTTTTTTTCAATTTTGATGTTACCTAAGAGTTTTTTTTTTGTTCTAAATGCTTATCTATCCCTGTTTAAATAAACGCCTTAATGAACATGTAGTAGTATTTAATTTGTCGTTTCTGAAGACAAATATCAACTTAAGAACACCTTCGGTCTATGAGACAGACGTCGTCATTGTTTATCAATCTTCTCCTCTTGAGGGTTAATACTTTTTTTAATTTTTATCAAAATTTAAATATTACATTTGTATGTTATTGTATTGTATTCTATAATGTTGAATACATTTGTTTAACTCTTTATAATCTTTAACTTGTCAATTATGTCTTTCATAGTCCTTAAAGCTTAAACAACTTTTATATTGCACACCTTTGGAACAAATAAATAAATAATTTTGTAGTCATAGGCTGCTATGTACAAATATGCTTTTCAGATATTTATATTAAAGTCAATTCCACAATTTCTTATCAAAACTCTAATAACTAATATTATATTTTATTAAACTGTAAATGTTTCCAAATTATTATATCCTACATCTAACAGATTCGGTACCTAAGTAGGTAATTAAAAAGCTGTTACTGAAAAAGCTTAATTGTATTAAATGAATTAAAATAATGATTAATTTTTAATATACAAGCTGTTCAAACTGAAGTCAGCACTATTTTTAACTTTATTGTTATTGGAGTTATAAAATTGTTTAAAATAGCAAACTAGTATTATCCAATGGTAACGTCAGATAAACAATTAAAAAACATTATATTTTCATATACTTTCAAAAACCTTAAATTAAATACAAGTAAATAGTGCAAAATTAAATCAAAAGTAAAGATAATCATTTTTGGTTATTAAAATAAAAAGAAAATGAAAGGTTTTAGGATTGCCTTAAAAGTACTTGAGTCAATAAAGTTGAGGATAACATAGTAGAAAATTACCAATATTGAAACTTTAGAAAAGAAAGTTGCATAAAGTAATTAACTTGATCGAAACAGACTTCAGTCAAGAACGACTAAAAATGTTACAGTAAAGCCATTCATGAACAAACAATATCAAAAGAATAGATCTAAATTAATGAAAGCCACAGAAAATACAACGAAAACTTAATTAACAATCTTTTCGTAATAATTGAGTAAATAGGTACAAATATAATTGTTTTACCGAAAATGACTTACATCAAATTAGAAAAAAAAACGCGACAAAAATGTTACAGTTTTTTTATTAGAACGATCCCAATTTTATCTTACAATTAACATTAACAAATATCTATTACAAATTTATATATTTTATTGCAATTTTAAATTAATGCCCGATGTTTTGACAATTAATCAATATCCGAATTTGAAATATCATTCATTACAAAAAAACATTATATTCATTTCATAATCAATTTATAGAAATCTTTTACATTGAAGTAGATTTTGTTTCTAATCTAAATAAATTCTATACATTTTTATAAGTTTCCAGTTCTATAACCACAATTTCAATAATTTCGATATGACCGAAAAAAATAATTAAAAATGTTTAGGTTCTTAGGATGTAAAAGAACGGGGTATAATAAACGTGTATAAAGTTGGAAAGTTTTTGCAAGAGCTTTAAGTGCTATTATATTAGTAGTAGATATGCTTTCCTTCAAGATAGATAATATTTTCAAACCGATCATTATTTTTTTTTAAATTATTTCAATTTTGTTCAAAACTATATCTTGTTAATTTTAGAGGTGGAGTAAAAGAAACTAATACAATAAAACATTACACAATGTTTACAGAAGAACACTACAACATAAAAAAATTAAAGTCGATGTATTTTATAATTTTATATTTTAGGCGAGTTGGAAAATGTTTCTTGCCCAGAGGGTGAATTCTTTAGAGCTCAATGGTGCAATGAAATGCCCACCGAGGGAGTTATGCGACTTCATTCATAACAATATTTCTAAATTCTTTTACTATATTTCAGTTTTGCAATTTGAGATAATGAACGCAATTAATTATGTATACTACTCGGTTAAATGAATGTTGGCAACACTTGAACTTTCCAACCCTGCTCCAGCTTGGAAAGTGACAGATGTCACTTTTTACCTGTGGGGATTGCCTTTGCAGTTCGTACTAACAGTATTCACAACGTTTAAATGGTTAGAAATTAGAATACTTCAATTAATAGTTATTGCGAATAAAATCATTTTTCAGTTGCAACTGATTTGCTATATTAAACAAATTATGAGTATATACAACGGTAGAATACTAATAAAAAAAATTCTTTCCAGTTGTTCACCTAAAAAATTGTTTTCGAATTGAAAAATCTGTCGCATTGCATACTCTATTTGAATTATGCTTTGTTTACTTTTAATTAAATTTTAATTCAAATTTCTATTTTTTACTAATCATCTAATTTGAAACAACACGATTTAAATTGCCCATTACTTTTTCATAAGTGTCTAATAATTACGGCTATTGACAATAGTACATTATACCCAATTAGTGAGCAATGCAGGTTTTTTTAGGCAAGTACAATTTTTGTGCACAAAGCAAATTATCTGAAATTTATTTTAAAATCTAGAATGTAAACCGTTTGTTTCAAAACAATTGAAAAAAATTGTGATATAGTAAAATTAAGTAAAGTAAGTAAAGTTACAGTTAGGTACATAATCTACTGAAATGTATTCTCAAAATATATATTTGAATAATAAGTGTTTAAAATTGAAAAAGATTTTGTTTATAAATGTGAGTTTTTTAATCCGTTTAAATAAGTTGAAATATTATGAATCAATCACAATTATTAAAACATTTTTGTTATTTGTAAAACAAAAACATTTTTTAAATGATGACACCAGCCTTGTATTATTATTTATACTGAAAACGTAGGAGTATGGACTAAAACTTACAAATAATGAATTACAGGGCCATTAATTACAGTTAAATTAATGATATTTGTTTAGGAATTTTAAACACTTTAAACATAGCAAGATACCAGATAACCTGCAACAATTTTTTGACGAGATCCATAACAATGATATCCAACAAGAAATTTTTCAACATACATTTTTGATGATAGAGTTGTGAACTGGAATACAAACATATACATCTTTCAGAATCTGTGTTTGTTTAATCGTATGGTACATTTTTTAAATATTGTATCTGTGTTGAAAGTTGTATTTAATAGATCCAAATTTAAAATGAACGTTTTTAAGTGAATTACAAAGACATACGCTTACCAAAATTTAATTCTATCTAATTCTTTTTTTCATGACAAATAAAGCAACAAAAGTAAAAATTATATATTAGCTTTTTCACACATTTTTCCAAGAAAAACCGTTAGCGTTGTATTGTTGACAACATAAGTTATTGACTAAGTACCGATTTTCTAGAAAATTCCTCAAACCAATTTTGTGGTCAAAATTTGCCAAAAATTTCGTGATATTTACACCGTAATTTATTTTCCAAAAAACAAACTTTTAAAAAAATTATTCAAGTCGTTCTGCATCCTTAATATTAAGGGTAAGAAAAGAAAAGTACTTCTGAGAAACATCTAGATAACCCCAAACATAAAATTTAAATTAAATCATTTTATTCGTATGGCTACCGATGGTTACATTTTTTACAAAGCATGATCACAATACTTTCTCTCTAGGTATGCGAGAAAGTAACAATTATTTAAAATTTGGAGGTCTTTAATAACTTTTTATCAAGTCTGTCAAATTTAAGTTCAAGCTGATGTGTTTCCACTCATCAACTTCACTTTATAGTGCGGCTGAACCACCATGACTTCTTAAGTAAGTCCGACTCGGCTATTATCTTGTAGTCATTGGGTTGTAAATGCATTTTTTTTAATTCTGTTGTTAAAAGCACTTTTACAACGTACTTTAAAGATTAAGCATTACCCAAAATTCGTCATTTTTTCCTGTACTTTGCACTATTGAATAGACAACAATACCATTTCTTTTGCTAATTCCTTTTTCATAATTGCCCGACCCAAAAATACTTAATCATTTTTTAATTACATTAAAAATTTTTAATTAGATTTAGTTAGTTCCCCTATAACCGCGATATATGAGTAAAACCTGGTAAAACTCTAGGGCATGGGACAACATCAGTTGAGCAAAAGACATAAAACAACAATGCAAATTACACAATTAGAATTAGAAGTTTTATTAACATTTTAACATGCATTCTATCATGACAATGAAGATGGAAAACATGGAATATCCTCTGTAACGAAACACAATATCTCGTAGAAAAGAGATTTGTGATCTAAATTTCATATACAGGGTGCTTTTTGAAAACGAAACAGATACGTTTTTGGGCCTTTAGCTATTTTTTTTTCAAAAAACCTTTGGATAAATCAATTTTATTTTTGAAGGGGACAATTGACTAGACTAGTTTGACATTTGTCAATTCAAACCCTAGGTGGGGGCGTCATGCGCCCGAAATATTTTAAATAGCACCAGGGGTCAAGTGACATATCATTTTAAAGCTTTTCTAATCGATGGCACTAGTAGCAAAAAATATCAATTATTAACAGGTAGCACGATCTTTATCAGAAATTGAAATAGGCACACAACAAATGCATTAAAACAAAACCTTAGAAACGTCATAATTTAAATACTAATCGTTCAAATTTAAAAAATAATATGCTGTTAGAAAGATAATTAAATGGGCTTTAAAATGATATGTCACTTGACTCCTAGTGCTATTTAAAATTTTTAGGGCGTATAACGCCCCCGCCTAAGGGTTGAATTGACAAATGTCAAACTAGTCTAGTCAATTGTTTCCCTCGAAAATAAAATTAAATTGTCCAAAGGTTTTTGGAAAAAAAAATAGCTAAAGGCCCAAAAACGTATCGTTTTCAAAAACCCACCCGGTATATTTATTTATATATTTATTTTACAAGTTTTAAGTTGTGACTACCATTAATCAACGCGATTCATGGGTTTTAAACTATTTTATTGAGTGACCTTGCCAAATTGAAACCAGGGTAGTAGTGTATAATTTGGCCCCTCCACCTGAAGGAATTATTACAAGGATAATTATCGACAACTACAATTTTAAAGGATTCATAAATTTAACTCAATTGAATTGATCTCACAAATGATGTCATCTGCTTGGTGAATTCTAATCGGAAGGTTTATAACATCCAAAATATGATCATGAATTGTCGACTTGTTAGTTTTATATTTTTAGTCTATTAAAAAAAACTTTAAAAGTAAGTACTTTAATTCGAACAAATCTATTTTCGTACGTGTTACGTTACACGAGTCGACAGCAAAGTGTCGCAACACTTATTGTTCAATTCGAACGCTGACAGCTGCAAGAATTTTACCAACAGAGATTTCATACACTCCTTTTCAATGTGTTGAATAAGCACTACATATTTTATGTGTTAGTTAATACGTAGATAATTTAACAAATATTTACAACATTTACACACATTAGAAATTAAATTTCAATTCTTCTGTCTGTACATTACGTTTTGCTAACAGCTTGGGAAAATAATTTCTTTGTTGACTCTCTCTGACTATTCCTAGAAATAATGAATTAAGAGTAATACTAATATTGATTGTTATTGCTTTCGAAATATGAACACATTAATCACTTTATCTCTCAATCAATTTGATATTTTTCGTTTCATATCTCTAGCCCAACTTATACTTATACAATTTTACAAAAATAAAAAAAGAAATAAAACACTTTTGCAGTAGTTAATATGTAAGTACATGAAAATTAAGAATAAATATACATATTAATTAAAAAATCGTTTCTTAGAAATTTTAATTTAAAAATTGTGAAGATACGATCGTAATGAAAAAAGTCAAAATAATTAATCACAAAGCTTATAAATAAATCTGAGTTTGGAAATTCAAACAACGTTCAGCAATACTAAAAAGGGCTTTTAAAGTATAGACGATGTGTCATCCCTATTTACCAATCATTTGTCTTGCATTGTTTGGGAAAGCACAAAAGAGAATTCTAAATAGGAATGTCGTGTTTGTATGCACTACTTGAATGCAATTATTTATTTTAATTGAAACTTTCTAATTTAGCTACATATATGTATTTACATTAAGATTTTGAATATTAGTTTATGAAGCGCATATGTAACCGATTGACATAAATCAGTACAATAGAAAGGAAAAACCTTTGTCAAACCGTACATTAAATGAGTAGAAGCAACAGTTTACAATTAGACGGTGCGTTAAATAAAGCTTCACTGTTACTACAAGTCACAGTCTCAAGTGTTGACACACAACCGCCGATATAATTATACAGGGTACTTCTAAACAAAATTATTTAGTTATTTGCTGTGCGCATGTATACAGGTATATTGATTCGTTAGAGATGAAAAGATGTACAAGCTTAAAATATACTCACGTAACGCATAACAATGACTATCACCTTTCATATTGTGGATAAAATTATTCATTCAAATTAAGCCAAATAATAAAGCTACTCATTTACTTACTATATTGAATTTATGTGATTTGAACTAGTTAACTTTACTTTTTTACACAGCACAATTAGAAATTGTAGTAACACTTCGCTAAGATCGTATCAAAATCCTTAAAAATTATATAATTTTTATATTGTTAGAAAACTGCCAAAACGAAAAAAATGCATTATTAATTTAATAAAAATTTAATTCAACTGAAACAATTTAATTACTTGCCAGCATGAAACTTTAAAACGAAAAATGATGTGTTGTAATATTCAATAAAACAATGCAAAAAATCAACGTTTGTGTAATGCGTATATGTTCCAAAAATAAAAATAAAATGGTTGAAATGTTTTGATATTTTCTGCCTAATAAAACAACAAAGTTAAATTTTAATTAAAAATTTTTGAATACTAATATTTGATTTTAAAAATAATATGTTTACTCATAACATAACAAAGATACGGAATATTTAAAAATAAATGTTAATTCAGTAGATACAAAATTTACGGTTTTGAAAACTTAAAACTAATTAAAAATAAATTATTCTTGCAGCAACTTCGTAAATAAGTAAAACTAATATTTCCAACTGGGTTTTATGAACAATTTTACACTTTATTATTATTGTCTAAACTTAAAGCCACAAAATCATGTTGGAAAAGTTTAATTTTTTTAAATTTTTGATATGAATTAATTAATTTAGAAATTTACTATTTTTGGTTAAAACTATACACTAACACTAAAAAAATTTCAGTTTAGATAACTTATCTTGCAAACCTTTATATGTCATACATACGTAGATAAAACAAAAAAAGTACAAAACAAGTAATAAAATAATTCTTTTTCTATAAAAGGACAGTTTAACGAATTTTAATTTTCATGTCTATATAAGACTTCCCTGTAAGTATTAACAATAGTTATACGTTAAATAAATTTGGTAAGAGAAACGTCATTTAAATTATTCAGTTTGGGAGGAGGAGAGATAGGTCTACCCTTAAAACATTAATTATGCAGGCCAGTTCAATAAGCAACTCGTTGAAATAAATACGAAGATGTTTTTAGCAGCAACATTTTATGTCAGAGAAGGGAGCGACACGCCGAGTCGACGTAACGATTACAATAGATTTTTCTAATTTTTAGTGGAAAATATTTTTTTCTAATGAAGTGTAAACTTTATGTTAGTGTCTAAAATAAATTCTACACTTTGTTTAAAACTACAGTGACTTTAATAACCGAAACACCAATACTTGGTTCTTTTGTGAAAGAGAGTAATAAAATGTATTATAAGTAAAGAAATTTTTTCCTACAAGGATATGTGTCTACTGGCACTAACAAAGTAGGTAAATCATCTTGAGAAAGCGCCGGTTTGTGTTATAGTGTGTAAATTTTGCGGTTTTTTTCGATTTCCGCGGAAACCGCGGGGGCAATCGTGAAAATCAAATGTTCGTGACCTATTCTAAATCGACCTGAAGAAGTGTGTAAAATTTCATTCCTATCAAACTAACGGTTTAGGGGTAGTTCTAGGACAAACAAACAAACAAATACACATTTATTCATTTTTTATATACAGGGTGGTCCAAAAAATAAGTCGCAAGCTATACTACGCTACTAAGCAGAAAAAGTTATAAAAATTTTTCTTATTAACTTTTGTTTAGTTGGGCTTACTTAAGGAGCTACGGCCCTGTAAAGTTTCAATTTAAAATTGTTTTTTTCTTATTATCTCAGAAATGAGTTAAAGAAAAAATCTGAAAATTTATATGGTAAAATACGTTAATATGATACACAATTTATTAAAGTTTTCAAAAAAATATATTAAACAGTAGCTTAGATACCGGGGTAGCTGTGAGGATATTATGAAATAAAATGTGAATCTTAGAAATTTTGATCACTCTGTACAAATTTTGGAATAAGCACTTTATTACGAACAAAAAAGTGTTCTTTGATTTTTTTCGTTAATGTAGAATTTTTCGAGAAAAATAGTTTTCTTTTAATGTCTGTTTTTCGTTTGAATTAAAAGCAAATTATTTTTTTATTTTGATATTTATTTTTAAATAAATTTATAAAATAAAAAATAATAATAAAGTTTTATACTTCTTTTCAATGACAACTTCACCATTATAATTTTTGATGCAAAAAACAGACATTAAAGACAACGATTTTTCTCGAAAACTAACAAAATTAAAAAACATTTTTTTGTCCGTAGTAAATTGCTTATTCCAAAATTCGTACAGGTGATCAAAATTTCTAAAACTTATAATTTTTTTAAATAACAACTTCACCGCTACTCCGGTATCTACGCCACTGCTTTAAATTTTTCCTTGAAAAATAATTAAATTGTGTATCCTCTTAACCTATTTTACTATATACATTTTCAGATTTTTTCTTTAACTCATTTCTGAGATTATTTAGAAAAAAACAATTTTCAATTAAAACTTTACAGGACCGTACCTCCTTAAGTAAACCCCACTGAAAAAAGTTTAAAGGAAAAATCTTTACAACTTTTTATGTTTAGTAGCACAGTATAGTTTGCGACCTATATTTTTAGACCACCCTGTGTATATAGATAGATTGATTTAGTTCTTATTTTAGATGGGTAATTTGTATTTTTTCTCTATTTACATGCCAAATGCGTTTTATTTATGACTCTCTCTTTCGTAACAGAATAGAGTGTACCACGCTTTATATTACATATCGACCCTGTCATTTCTACTTACATTTTTTTTCTTACATTTAGATTTTTGGCAGAACGCGCATGTTGAGCTAACCCTCTAAAGTAGGGGTTAGTTACGCCCTTAAGTGGGGTGTAACGCGTTGAATTTTTACGTCTCGCTGCTATAATTTTATTCTAATTTAAATTAACTTGAAATTAACAATACTTGACACGATAATGTACAGAATAAGAGCGCATTTAATTTTTTTATTGAGAATGATATTGATGGCGCCATCTATACGTCAGTTAAACAAATTAATTGACAGATGGTATATGTCAAAATGGTTAGAATTCCAGTGCTACTTAAAATCTTTCGAAATAACTTTGTTCTTTTTTACTTTATGATGATGATCGACGGCCAAAAAGTATTATACACATTTAGTGTGTAAAGTGATTTTATGGCGTTCCAGCCAATTGAGGAACTAGGATAAACTTCTGTCAACTGAAGATGCAGCGAAACAGCATTGTTACCGAGCGTACTATCAACTCCAAACTTAGCTCGGTAACAATGAACTGTCGGCAACAGATTGGGGCTGGAAGCGACGGAATACGGAATAATGGCTGTGTTTACGGAAACAGAACTAATCCCTGAAGAGTTACTAAAAACCATTTGTTGTAGATGCGAAACTGGATGCACCAATAAAAAGTGTAGATGCAGAAAACATGTACCAATCTGTGTTACAATTGCCATGGCAATGAATTCTGCTCCGATACTAAAAAAAAGTTTGGATAATTGAATGAGGTCGAATATGTGTTAGAGGATCCACCACCAAGAACGGCGGACGACCGACGTGAACGATTACTTCAAGTAACTGATTCGGAAAGTCATGCTGAATCCGACGACCAGTTCCTTTGAAGAGGCGGAAAACTATGAACGTAATAATCTTATTAATTAAAAGCATATTTTAAGCAATTATTGAAAAAACAAATTTTCAAACACACATTATTTTAGTTTTGTGAAGTTTGTGTCGAAATCTTGCAAGGGGACGTAAATTTTTTTGTATACCATTAAATAATATAAAGCAAAAAATAATATTTTTATTCTAAATACTAAAAATACGAACCAATCCACAACTGCACACGATTTCGTCACCACACTGCAGAAGGTCAGTACAAACCTTCGGAGAACCATACATAACACATGACAATACAATATTAAAAATAATGTACCGTACGAATAAATACATTACATGAAGAATTATGAGTCTACCTTTAAATGAAATGAAAAATTGCCCGAAGAATTGTTTACATTAAAACGATGTTCAAACTTTAACTTTACTTTTAAAATCATGGGAGATAGGCTACTTTATTGACCCTGGGCGTACCAGTTAAGGTTTTACAACGTTTCATTCAATTCATCAAAAGCGTCGGAGATAAAATAGAAGAGTTTCAGCACTTTATACCTACGCTAAATGCTAGTTCGTGAATTAATTATGTTTAATAAATAAAATATATAAAGACTTACAGAATTAATTACTTGAATAATTTAATTAAAACATGGTTTTAATGATAGAATACATGTTATCAAAAGTAGCAAAGTCATAAGCAACAAATGCTTGCATACAATAGATAAGGAATTAGGAATGAAATTCCCCGAAGTACTAAACAGCATAAAAAGTATATCAACAAAATACTCTAGAGATATGACGCAGTTGTTTTAGAAAACACGACGAGAATGAACATCCTTATATTTTATACATCAGTTTTTGTAGTAGTGTAATTAAATTAAATATTCGTAAAATTGTAAATAGTAATACATGAAATGACTTTCATTATTCCAAAGTATTGATAGAGCTTAATAATCAAAATGCAAATTCGTGCTAATTTATTTTTTTAAATTAAATAGTATACCGTCGGAAAACAAACTGATGTGATAATAATGAATATTTAAGACGTATTTTACTAAAAAAAATTGTAAAATTAGTATATTGTGTACCTACTAGGAAAAGCGTAACATTTCCCGGCGATGTGAATATTGCTGGGCATGCCGCCAGCCGAGCCCAGCAACATAGAGTCGGGAAATTATAAAAATTATTATTTTTATGAAAAAGATAAGCGGTGTCTTGAAAATAAAGATCCTCGGTATCCATGGAGAAGTATCAACTAGACAAAGCAGTAAATACAGCTACTTTAAATCTGCTTCCAAAGAAATCAAGGGAGAAATACGAACAAGAATACAGGCATTTCATGGATTTAGGAATTTTCCTTTTCAGAAAATGTTGTAATGGCATTTTTCTTACAGCTATGTGCAAAAATGAAGTCGTCAACTTTGTGATATATCAAAATTCGCAAAACATCGTTCTTTATTGAAAAGACAAAGTGAAGGATACAGACTAAAGTAAGTTACAAAATTAAATGTTCATTCGGATTACACACACCGATTTATTTTTTAAGTTGCTTTAATATTTGGCATTTCGGGTGCCTGTAGAATGGACAAATTAACTAAGATAATCAAAGGAAAGGAACACCAACTGCAGCGTCTATTTGACCAACAGAAAAACACCAAAAACTGCACCAAAAACTTGACTCGGACACGTATCGGTATCGCTGATGATAACAGCTTAGCTGTTGAAACACGTGTTCGAGTCAAGTTTTTGGTGCAGTTTTTGGTGTTTTTCTGTTGGTTAACTAAGATGACTTTACCGGATATAGAAGACCTAAGTACAAGCTTTTAGTAAATATACCTGACTCGAAAACCAAGAAACCACAGTCATTTGTTGTTAATAAAATGTACTTAAATCTTTACCGCAAGTATGTTGCCTTACGACCGGAGAACATGAACACTGATCGATTTTTCTTCAAATATCAGAAAGGAAAGGGTTGTCGACATGTAGTGGGAATTCAGAAAAATGCCTCAAGTGGTTGCTGCTTATTGAAATTTGGGCAATCCGGCAGAATACACCGGCCATTGCTTCCACCGCTCTTCTGCGACTATTTTAGTTGATTCTAGTGTGGAAATTACTAGTTTGAAAACACGTGGGAGATGGAGATGTCGCACAGGGATACATTAAGCAATCGGAAATGTCGAACAAAATCAACAGAAAAACACCAAAAACTGCACCAAAAACTTGACTCGGACACGTGTTTCAACAGCTAAGCTGTTATCATCAGCGATACCGATACTAAAAATAAAAACAACGGGAAGCTTATATATACTATCTGCTTATCACGCATCGTTAACTTAATTGATTCTTAGATAAGCTTAAATAATTCCGAAAATCCTAATGGGCCGTTATCATCATAATTCATAAGCAAATTTCTGTTTTTAAAAATTTCTAAACTTTCATAAGAATCAAGTTCGTTTTATTATCTACCCTCTTAATTAATTCAATGTCGCCTACTCTATGGCCATTTTCAAGCATATGCATGGCAACACTGGACCTATCTGTGCGATGATATTTGACATGAGCTACGTGCTCTTTAAAACGAGTTTTAATAGGTCTCTTGGTTTGCCCTATATATACTTGGTTACAGTCTTTACAATTAATTTTATATATTCCCGATTTATCACACATTTCTATTGGGTCTTTTGGATTGCCTAAAAGATTTTGCAAGTTGTTATTACTAGAAGTCACTGTTTGATAATTAAATTTTGAAAATATTTTTTGAAGACCTTTTGTGTATGTGGGATAATTTGGTAATTGACATATTTCTTATCTATTTTGCTATTACTAGTTCCTAACGTTGTAATGTTTCTAATGTTTAACTTATGTTTATGTTTTTCTAATTATGTTTGTGACAATTGATTCTTGAAAACCATTGTATGATGCAATCTGCTTAATATTTCGCAGTTCTTTATCAAAGTTTTGTTTTGACAATGGGAAATGTAATAATCGGTGAATCAAAAAGTTGAAAGATGCAAGTTTATGTTGCATACTATGGTTGGAATCATTTGTTATAAACCTCATAGTGTTAGTGTTGGTATGTGTGTAGTGTGTAGTGGTGTTTTTCTGTTGGTTAAATAGACGCTGCAGTTGGTGTTCCTTTCCTATGGTCGAACAAAATGTTTACTGTGCAACCATAGAGTAACTAAACTAGTTCAAATGTTGATGTTAATTATTCTGTTTTGTATGTAATATTAACATTTATTTTAAATAAAGTACAATTTGTATGTTTTATAACGTAACTCTTTATAAATGTGCGTTAACAGCAAGTATCAACTTCGTTCTGCCGTTTTTGCCGCTTGCGCTTTCCTTACTCTATTGCACAAAGACAGTGGCGCAACAATGATTCAATATTCCCAACAAAATGTTTACTGTGCAACAACAAAGTTACCCTACTAGTTCAAATGTTGATGTTAATAATTCCAATATCCAATGTTAAATATTCCAATATTCCCTCAATATTCAAGACTTGTAATAATTGTAATATATCTAATAATATATGAAAATAATTAAATTTACATATTGTGTTTTATTATTTCTTTAACGTGTTAATTACTGTAAGAAAATGTATTACAGTTTTTGCAGTACAGAAATAGCTATTTACATTCGAATGCGGTAAGTTCAAATTTAAAGGCACACTTTGTTTAAGACACGAGCCCGAAGGGCGAGTGTCTAATAGATTGAGCGTTGTAGAAGAACTTAACACATGAGATTTTGTATAAAGCTTTTAGGCCCACAAATTTTAAAGTCTAAATTAAAAAAAAATAATTGATTGTTGGATTTGCTTAAACATAGTGTGCTTTGATCCCCATATTCAAATTAAAAATAATTTGAGGGCTTTTAATTGTGTGACTCTGTTTTGTGATGGTCAAAATGAGCGATAGTGATGTTAGTTTTACCTCAACACTCCCTGAAATAAAGCAATTAGCAGATGGGGCTACTAAACAATTACTACCAGAAAAATCAAAAGTACGGTATGAAGCTCAGTATAATGTCTTCAAACATTGGTGTAACGTAAATAAAGCAAAATTCTACCCTAAAAATGTTCTTCTTGCGTATTTTACACAATTAGTGGATAAAAACACCAAATCGTTATGGGCAATCTATTCGATGCTACGATCATGTATTTCTCTTTACGATAATTTAGACATTTCAAAATATGCGAAACTGATATCTTTCTTGAAAAGAAAGGCCGCACTTCACAAACCAAAGAAAAGTAAAATTTTGGAGACAGATCATATATCTTCCTTTATCACCCCAAGCCCAAGATGATAATTTCTTATTAATGAAAGTTAAGTTTTCCTCCCTTTTCTTTTTTTCTCCAAAAATATTTTCTTTTCACCAAATTTACTTTTATTTTTTTTTCTTCAGGTTTTTTTAATAATTTATTTTTTTGGAATTTAAAAAAAAAAAAATTTTTAAAAATTTTTTTTATTTTTTTTTATTTAAAAGTTTTTTTTTTTTTTTTCAAATTCCTAAAACAAAAAAAAATTTTAGTCGTTCTTTTGTTATATCAAAGATAGATGCGTTAAAGATTTTAAGTATTTGGCACTACGAACTAAAATCAATGATCGTTTATTTCTGCGTTATGAAAAGGGAAAATGTTGGGGCTCACCTGTAGGCATTAATACTATAGGTTCAATTCCCTCAAAGATTGCAGGAGTTTTTACATTTGGAAAACCCAAAAGAATTTACAGGCCATTGTTTCCGCGTTCCCACCTTATTAGTAAATCAAGGTGATGATTAGCTATCGTTGAAAAGACACGGCGGTTGGAAAAATAGCAATGTGGCCGAGTCTTATGTGGAAGAATCCTTAAAAAGAAAAAGGGACGTTTCAGAAATGATCACCAAAGTACCATCAACTTCTAAAGACCTGCAATACAAGTTAATGTTACTAATCCTCTAAATACAAATATTCAGTCAGAACAGCTGATTCCTGGTTTTATTTACAAATTTAGAACTGGAAAAAGTTTTATTTTATTTATTTATAACTGAATGCATTTTCATTTATTAATGGGCCTTTGTGGCAGAACTGGTTAATTTGTTGCCTAGTAATCTTTTTGTGCTTTCTAACTAAGGTATGATTCCGATTGCAGAATTTTTTTTATTAACTTTATTGTCACTTATAATATCATAAGAGTTTAGATTTTGCTGGAAAAATTTACCGAGAGTTCGCCTAGCCATTTTGCAAATGACATTGTCATTGTCGGATTTTGATCAATGTCATGAGCAAAATTGTAGAACTTGTGGACCTTGGATTATTTCAAGTTTAGATCATACATATTATTTTCAAACAATAATATTATTAATCCATTGATTTCATAAATTTGTCATAGTTTTTAAAGTGCTGAAATTAGTTTAAATGAGATTTAAAATTTTACACGGGTTTTTTGCTTGCTTGGATTGAACTAAACTAGAAGGAATTTGTGTTTTTACAACACACTCTCGTGTAAAAAATTTAGAAGGCAAATCAATGTATGCAAAAATTAAAAATATATACACTGTGTCCGCGGATTAGGGAACCCATTAGGGAAAAAATCTTTATTATTCATTTTACGACTAAAAATCATTCTTTACAAAAAGTTCTGCTTTTTGAGAAAATTATTTAACGATAAGAAAATTTTAGATTAGATGTACAGAGTAATAATAAATTAGGAAAGTAGGAAAATGCTTCAAGAAAGAAGTACCATTATTTACTATTTGTTACAAACATTTTATAAAACAAAATTATTTATAAACTAATGTTAGGTCGGAATACTAGTTTTGAGATAAAAATTCAAATTTTTGAAGATCAGTCTGTCGAGTTGGGATTTATCTATGTAGAATAGTTTTTCAATATTCAAATAGTTATTTCAAAATTTGTATTTATAATTTACTTTAGTTTATAAAATACTTTGATTTTTGTAAAAAATAATGAATAATGGTACTTATCCTTTGAAGCATTTTTATACTTTCATTTTGTAATCTAAAAGTTTCTTACCGTTAATTCATTTTACAGAACATAAGTGATATGTGTGTCTATCAACATATCGTGTAATAAGGGACCTGTGTAAATAGTATAAACTAACCAATGCCAACAGATAACTGTAATGACGTTTGAATGTTATTAAATGCAAATCGTTATCTAAGCGATAATTTAGAATGCAATAAACACTCGTGTCGATAAATCCAGTAGCATACACGCACGAAAAAACACCTGATGCGCATTTCGCTCTTATGAGCTCATCAGAGGTGTATACTTAAGTACGGTATACAACTGTACAAACTTGGCTGTATCGGCACGAGTGTTTATTGCATTTTAAGTTATCGGCAAGATAACGATTTGCAATTAATAACATTCAAATGTCGTTACAGTTATCTGTTGGCATTGTTAGTTTATACTATTTCTCAGAACTTTATAAAGAAAATAATAATTTACTATTAAACTATATATTAAAAAAATAGTTGTTTTTGTTAAACTAATATAATTAACGTACAAGATTTGTATTAAATATTTTCCCCGACGATTTTTAAAAATTATTAATTTTATTTTGAAGGTTATTCTTAAAGCAGGAGACAGGATAAAAATGATTAGTGGCAGTTTCTGAATCTAAAATTAAGGCTTAAATTGGTTCAGCAGTAACTACATGACGAATTCAGTTTGGCCTACACGATGAGACCTATATATTAAAAAAACCTATGACCTGAAGAGTACGAATATGCAAGAATTTTTGAAAAAAAAAGTAGCGGAACATGGTGAAAAAAGTTATTTTTAAAAAATATTTTTCATTGATTTTTTAATAAAAAGCCTCTGTGCACAGTCAAGGGTTAGGTTTCGCCGTGCACAGTTGTTCAAGAAAGACCCATCACTCGCTTCTATTTAATTTAGGATGGGTTGCATCGCCGTGCACAGTTGTTAGGTTATATTGTCGGGAGTTAGGTTTGTTATAAAACTATGAAAATAACGCCTCAAAATAGTCATTGTTTTCAATTAATCAAAATGTGTGACAGTGCAATTCCTTCTATTTCTTCTTCTGTTGTTGTGCCATTGAATTTCAAGCCAAAATGGAATCGAAAAAAGCTGATTGCGTTAACTGGAACACGGAATCTGGTAGTAAGTTATGCAATTAGAAGTCATTTATTGCCAATGTTTAAAAATTGCCGTAATTGCAAGATACAAATGATTGTGTTCCGCAACTTTTTTTCAAAAATTCTTGCGTATTTGTGCTCCTCAGGCTTTCTGAATATATAGGTTTCATCGTGTAAACCAAATTGAATTCCAACCAATTATATTATACCAATAAAATTACTATATATTTGTAATTTACTTTTTAAAGCGGCAAGGACACGTCAAAATCCGAGTGGCGTCGTGGCTTAGAAGAAATTAAATTCGCTATCTTTTTTCCTATTGAACGCTAACTCTAACTCATAGCAGTTAAATCCCTGAGATATTATATGATTCTTGCTCGTACAATTTGTATATTCCATCTTGTTTTGAACAAAATTAGGACATAATGTGGTTAAAATTTCCTCCACTACTTGATCTGTAATGCGATTACTTTGTACACGTTGTCTATTAAACTTTTTTAAAGCTTTCCACATTTCACTGCTGGGCATGTTATTGTTTAGGTTATTGCAAAAAGACCGCCAACTATCTCTTTTCTTATATTTCAGGAATCTCTTAGAGTATGCCATTGTTTTTTATATATCAAATAATTTTCCTAAGATCGAGTTCCTTTATACTCTTTTACTGCCTTTTTTCTCTTTTCTAAGACTTGAGAACATTCTTGGTCCTACCATGGTAGAGGAGGCGACTTATTGTTCTTTTGGTACATTTGTTTAACTAAAAAAATTTTATCAGCAGCATCAGATATAATCTGCTTAATATGTCTGATCTTGTCTTGTGCAGATTCGGTGTTATTTCCAGGTTTTAACTGTTCTCTAACTAGGTCCTTATACAAAGGCAATATAATTAGATTGATCTTCCATTTTTTATAAAGCTGAGCTAAAAAATTCAGAAATATTGTGTAATTTAAAGTCATAGCTATTGGGAAGTGATCTGAGGTATAGGTGTCTTTTAGGACTTTCTAATTAATTCTTAAAGCAATGTTCGGTGAAACCGCTGTTACATCTACCGCTGACTTCTTATGGCAGAGACGATCAATTCGAGTTGAGGTGCCGTCGTTTAGGAAAATTAATTCTTGATTACCAATAGGTTTTAGCAATATATTGCCAGCGTTATAATTTTTTCCAGAACCAAAGGCTTAATGATGGCTATTTAGATCTCTCCCGAAAATAAAAGGAGTACGTACTTGAGAAAAAATATACATATAGTCTTCCGATGTTAATTTACCTTGTTCTGGGCGATAGATTGAGATAAACGAGATATTTATTTTTGGCAATTCTATAGCACATATATAATAATAATAATAATAATAATATAGACCTTATTTGGGTAAAGATTCATATAAAAAAAAAAAAAAGTTGATAATACAAATTAACATGATCAAAATTTGTCTTTAAATTAATGATACTGTAACGTAGCTTTTTATTCACCAGAATAGCTGCACCGCCATATCCGTCATCTCTATCGTCTCTATGAATATTGTAGTTTTTAAAAACAACTTGTATATCCGGTTTAAACCACGTTTCTGAAATTACAGCTACATCAACTGAGTGTTTAAAGAGAATTACACTTAAATTTTCCTTTTGTCAATTGCAGACTGTGCATTCCACTGAACGATATTAAGTTTTTTTTTTTGACTTAAATATATTATAGGATACTGACATATTATTTATATTATTAGTTAGAAGAATCTGTATTGTAATCTTCTTAAGAAGAATTAGTGTCAAGGCCTAGCGTTATATTATACTGTGTGCTTTCCTTAATTATTCTTATGATTCGCTTAATTTGACATTTGAAGGGATTTTGTGTAATGTTTCGAGCTATTAATATTAATAAATCCAACAAAGAATGCACATCCGCCGTGTATCGTTGAGCCACTTCTTCAGGGTCTTGTCTTCCTTTACCTCGGTTAAGAATTCACAAAATTTGTCAAAGCTCATGATTTCAATCTTGTTTACCATATATAAATTTTCAAATTCGGTATATAGTTTGGTGTCGTTTTCTTGCTTTTTGTATATAAGTTGTTTGGTTTAGGATTCGTTATCGATTTCTTGAAAATTTTAATTTCGCTATTGCTACCTTCTGATTTATTTAATAAATCTTTATCAACCTTCTGAATTTCATCAAATGTAACAGTGCCTTCAGTAGAAGGAGTAGATGGGGCCTGTCTCTTTTTACTAGTATTCCTAGCTTTTTACAATTCAAGCATCTAATTTCGACTGTAGTGCAGAAAATTCTAAAGAAGTTTTGCTTATTTTCAATCAGAAGAGAATCTTGTATTTTTTCCCGTTGATCAAGAATAATATATATGCCTTCGAAAGCTTAGAATATGTTTGTATTCGGGATTTGTTATCCCTGCGCCAATGAATGTTATAGGTGATGCTAGGTTTAGATTATGTTTTTTTAGTTCTTGTATAATGATATTAGAAGGTTAAAAGCCGGTCTACAGACCGGTAGACGACTTGATTGAGAACCCATATAGCACTGTTAATAAAAATATCTTTTCATATAAATAAGTATATGAAAAGTCAGTTTTTACAACTACACTTTTTCAGGTATTTTTAAAAAAATTTTGTCATGCATATTTGAAACTGTCTTGGTCAGCCCGTCATTTCAAGGTATCACTCAATGGGTGATCGTATTTAAAAAACAGGCGCCCCCCAAATCTAGCTATCACAACTTGAAGTCAGGCACACCCCCACGGTGTGTATTGAAGGAGAACACTAGAAGAATTAACTGAAGTATTTATAACGATAAGAATTTTTGAAAAAATTTTGCCATGCATATTTGAAACCGTCTTGATCAGCCCGTCATTTTAGGGTATCACTCGATGAGTGGTCGTATTTAAAAAACAGGCGCCACTCCTAGGCCCCACCCGCATGAGAGGGAAAAAGTGTTTTTTTATTAGACGTTGTTTGTCCCGGGGGCATGCCCAAGAAATCTAGCTATCACCACTTGAGGTCAGACACACCCCCACGGTGTGTATAGAAGGAGAACACCAGGAGAATTAACTCAATTATTAATATGGATCATTAGGCACCGCCGGTGACACTAACCTACTTGCTTATATAAATTCGTTGTTTATTTTAATCCCACCGCGTGTGTTTATATTTCTACAATATTCTTACATGACAGATATATACACATGCGATTACTCGATATACGCGACGCAAACAAAATATTTTTTGAACCTATAAGATTTTCTACTCCTAATATATAATCATTCTTTTTGCTCTTTCTACGTGTCAAATATAATTCCTTGTCCACGATCTGGAAACTTAAATGTGGATACATTACTTTTGACTGCATTTACAAAGGATGGAGTTTGGTTTGACGGTAATTTTCTTACATATCTCCCCACGCTTAATGCGCGTGAAGAATATACGCATCTGCTGCTTATATGTACAAAAGGTGATGTTTGCAAATGAATAAATAAAATAAAATAAAAAAAAAGACTTATTTCTGCAAACTTCCCGTACACACACTTATTACTTGAACAAATTATTGAACAATTCGCAAATGTTTAATGCACTGTAATACATATGATATTCAGATTGACACGTACTTCGGAAAATAATGCTCTAGGTCATTTCCGCTTGCAAAATATCAAGGGATTTGAAATGTTCAATATTAAGTAACGCTTCTCTGTAATTTTCTTCCGTCAGTTTACCAATGTCATATTTTCCTCCGTTGAATCTAAACTTAACAGAACAGACATACATCAAAGACAATGAAATAGTAGTCAGTCTAAGCATCAGCATCTGCCTCACTTCAAATACATTTTGTTTTGACAGTGATCAATCTAAATTTCAAGTACCTAATCTGCCAAAATCAATTTCATTTTGTTGTATTATTATGAGGAATAAAAGTTGTTCCAATTATGAAGTTATGTCTTGTACAGAAATTTGAGGCAGAATTTTCTTTTCATTGATCTTCTTCAACCATTGATATTAATTATATGTTTATTGTTTTGCATTTCAGTCTCTCTGATAGGGTTGCAAATTTCTTTAAAAAATTGGTAACACTTGTTCAACAATTCTTTTTCTCAAACAGATTCATTCTTAGTTTTAAGTTCACCATATCCTTGCATCTAACTTCAGTAAATCCCACTGTGTACCCAACGTATAAACTAAAACTCAAGGTTTACTGCTTCTATTTTTCATTGAAAGGCTTACTTTCGATTTGCAATCACGTGCGATAAGAAAGAAAGAAGTGAAAATACTTAGGCTTAAAATACCAATTGTTAGGTGCGTAACAGCCATGATAACAAAAAAAGAGGAAGTGTACAGAAATAACGCAAAGTTTTTTTGAATAGGTGTTATAGAAGATAGAATTTATTAGAGTTTTGAAATCTACAGAGGATGTAAATAAATACAAAATTTTACCACTACCACGACAAAGTTTTTTCTTATATCTGCCAATTTAAATCAAAACATTGCTAATAACTTGAAAAATTGATGATGATAGCTTAGCTATTGAAACACGTGTCCGAGTATAGTTTTTTGGTGTTTACCCGCTTACTGCATGAGTTAGCGATGGCGCACTGCCACTACGTATTCCTTTTAAGTTCATATCTGAAAGGCACTACCGTTGATACCAGAAGTAAAGATCTTCCTTATTTTAGAATTCTGCGAAAAATTGTAGATAAAATGTGGGTACCATATGCTATACCTAAAATTAACCATTATTGAAATGTTTTTTTTTTTTTAAAACTTTATCTAAATACAGAGTTCTCAAAAAATATAATAAAAAATGTTTCTATTAATAACAAAGTTAGTGAGTTAAAACTTGTGCCAGTAAATAAATCGGCCTTGCAAATCAATTTTTAACGTTAACTTATTTGGCAGCACCCACAGGGTGTTTCAGAAGCCAACATACCTTATTAAAATCATTTGTAAGTTGCTTATTTTAAAAATAAAATAAAAACAAATAGAAAATATTGGTTTTCATTTAAAATAAACAAGATGGTATAACTGAATGTGGCTCACTATTGGTGAAACTTTTAGTTTTCTAATAAAGTTGTATTTGCCTTTACTTTTATTCAAAACTCTTTATGTTATACATAAATAATGGAAATAGTACAAAACCATTGATTACAAATTCTGTTAATCATTTGATTTTTCCATTAAAATTTTTATCAGTTGTTACCTTCCAATAGGCGCTCAAATAGGTTTTATTAAAACATTTCAAGCATTTTGATGCGCTTTAAAATTTTACTTGTATTGATTCTGCGCTTTTATAAATTATTTGCAAATTTAGCAGCGCGTACGCATCAATATAAATTTAGTCAAATTTTTAGGTTTTCAAACTAAATAAATGCATTAAATTGTAAATATAATTTCAAATACTAAATCTGTAAATAACGACATGCATAAATTTATCCTATAATATAAGATAACCACAAAGTTTTAGCAGCAACCACTAAAGTTTAAACTTTGTCAAATTTTCTATTCATATAAAGTTTTCTGTTTATGGTGAACATAAACTTTCAAAAATAATAATCATAAACCAGATTTTAAATTTACGTTCTAGAGAATACGAAACGAGAGAAAGCTTTAACTACAACGTAATCTAAATAAGCGCGAGGGAGCATTTCATACAGATCACGAATATCTAGAGTTTATTAATACAATAAGAAAAGAGAATAATGAAAATGTTGCTGATTTGCTCACGCAAAACAAAAATATTGTGGTTGTTTTTAACTACATCCGATATTCTGTTGCAAATTTTTAACCCTTCTATCGATTCGTTTCCGTAATTTTGTAGCATCTGCACAAAACAATGCAGTTGCTTTTACGTTGTACAGCATCTCTTGGTTTATATCTCCAATACAATTCAAACAATACATTTATTAGACACTTTATGCAAGTGTATGCTACACATTTTATTGTTAATTTATATTTTGATAAAATTAAGGAAATAAGCTCTACTAAATTTAAAAGTTTCATGGTTTCACATCTGAGTCAATAATTAAAAAAAAACCTAGCTTTATTTTAAAGGAATTGTTTCTACAGTATATAAAATGTAATTTAATTATTAATGAAATGTCAAAATGAGCAGTCTGAATAGTATGTATTTAGACAACCAGCATTAATTTCAATTTCTCTTTCTTTTATATATTTGTGTGTATAAAAGAGATGTAAATTTTAAATTAAGAATGATGCAATTTAAGCACAAAAGGCGTCATTCAGAAATGTCACTTTTAATTTCAAAAAAAATTGCAACATCAAAAATGACCTATTTTTATCTTCCTCTTCTTAGAAACATTTTTTTTTCGGTTAGGTACAAATACGAACAAATTAATTTTCTCGGATAACAAACATTTCATATAACCAGCGGTGAAGTAACTTATTAAACATTTAAGAAATTGATAGGATAAAAATTAATTTTGTGTTATTATAGTCTGAACTTTGAACTGCGATTAATATTAAATACAAAATAATTTGATGTTTATTGCGTGATAAATTTTCAATAATGAAAATGGTATTTGAAAAACTGCTACCCGTTGCCTTTTTAATAAATAAAACGCCACTAATCATGTCGACCGCTTTTTCGTGATGCTGTCACGGCGTGTTAGGGGTGAGCGCAGCGAACTGGGTTAAAAATAGCAAACTAGGCTGCAAGGGTGAAGGTCTGAAACTACCTGTAGCGCGTCCTCCAATTTTTCTTTTATCCCTTTATTATATTCAAGACAATTTTCCGTAATAAATAATGGATGTAGCAACACTTGCGCCCAAAAAAATTAACTACACAAACGGAAAACATGCTAAAAAAATATTGATAAAAAAATTAAGCCAATTTATTAAATTAAGCTGAAAGTTCTGTTCTGATCCGTTTTATATTAATGAAAAAAAAATTGAAAAAGCTTGAATGAAGCAATCTAATTTCACCTCAAGCAATAAAATTTCAATTTTGTTTTTACAATTAAACTAAATTTACTATGAAACGATAAAAAATGGAGACAAAATCGGTCATTTACAACATTATGCTTTCAAATAGTAAAAAATCAACGTGACGTCAAAAAAAAAGGTTAATTAAAAATTTAATTTGGAGTAAAACGTTTATTAATGTTGCATTATGCCTTCAAATTACTTTTGATGTGTGCAATTTTTACTGTTTAAGAACAAAACTCAGATGAACTAAAAATATTGTATTTAAAAAGCAATTTATTCGGATTCTTTTGTAGTTCAAAATTTTTGTTGCTTAGAATCAAATATCCAAAATTGTAAAGATAATTATGTTTTGAAATTTACTTAGGTACCTTGTATTAAATTGAACAGAACGTTATTGATCGGCCATAAGCAAACCAATAATGTGGTTTCCTGTTTATTGGCGTTACCTATTGGCTCTAACCGGGTGTGCTCCTATCTTTTTTTTCAATTTTCAAGACAAACTTGATATATTATTTTCCATAATTATATGATAGTAACAGTTTCTTTTGCGGTAGCACCAAAAATAGTAATCTCAGTTGGATATTTGCAATTCATTTTTATTTATTTTGTATTTCGGTTTAAACAGGCGTCATTGCAATTCTCACTATTATTGTAGTATAATGCTAACAACGTATACACACTGTAATATTAAAATAAAAACTTCGGAAATCCCCATGCAAATTCAAATGTTAGTAAAAATATGAAATAATATTTATTGATCATAATATAGGTTTTATGCTGCAAACAGAACCATTTTTTTTTCATGTTTATAATCTACCTGTAGAACAAAAACAACAAATTAAATAAGATGCAGGATGAAGAATTTAACATTTTAGTAAAATAATATGTAATATGAAAAACGATGAAATGGTAATTCTTTTTATGTAAATAAAATTTCATTAGTTGCAATAAATTGCGTATAAATTAATTTTTCTAATTTTGGCATATAAAGTGACATTTTTCGTAATCAAAGTAAGTGTTAAAACCATCTACTAATTACGAAAAGTAGAAAATCAGTTGGTAATTTTCAAACCATGTTTACTTTTTGAGGTTATATGGATAACATCCGTTTAGCTTTTAAATTTATATATACAATGTATACAATGGAAAATTTGTTAATATAATATTGAATTAAGCCCGTTAACTCTGTTTTGTCAAAATGAAAAACAATCTTGTATGTAATACGTAACAAAACATGATTTTTTAACTCATGTGACATACGTTACAAAAATTCATGCGTTTCGTCACTGGTTACATAAATAGGTATTAAGGTGTAATATAGGATTATTATTCATAATATCATTTACGTTTGAATAAATGTAGAGGCACAAAGTCCAAATACGTGATAAAAGTGCAAATTCAGCTTGGAGCCTTAGTAGGACGCAAACACGATAAAAATTATCAACTCTAATGTGGGAAAAAAGTAAGAGAAAGTGAACTCTGCAAACTACAAACGAATTGCAATATAAAATTTTTATTCAATGCACCGGTAAGACAAAAAGTGGGGAGGTTAAACTAAAAAAATAGTGAGTCGTTGATAAAAAAGACAGTAATAAAAAAATTAAAATTTGTAGTAAAGTCGTTGGTTAAAGAAAAACAAAAACGATTAGTCGGAAATAGATTATTGAATTAAACTAAAACCAAAACGTAACGTGTGTGTTTAAATACAAGTTCAGATTAAGTGATAACGTTTTAAAAATGACAAATTACTACGAACATTAAATAAAGTAAATTGTGTAAAAAATAAATTAATTATATGTTACCCCCCAGGAATTATATCATCAACAAAATTTGTTCAACAATCCAGGCCAACGAACTTCATCAATACCACGATATGGTTAATTTACAAACTGTTGCAAATTTTATTTGTTTAAAGAAAATCATATCAAAATACTTTTTATCAGTATCGATATATGCACCCAAACGCATTTTTAGATTTTTGAATTTAATTTGTTCATGTATAAATATTTATTTTGTTTTTTACTAAATTTAGTTTGTTATACCCACGTCCTTTAATTAGAATGGATTCAATTGACCCTGATGATTTAGTAAAGAATCTCATTGCTAAAATTAATTACTTTTTTTATATGCGTATCTATTCAAACCATAACAATATGTTTTAAGAAATTGGAACTTATATCAAAAACAAACGTTTTGTGCAAAAGTCCACATGGTTCCAATACTAACAAACGTGTAAAAAAGAATCAAAAGTGTGTAAAATAGTACAAACAAAAGTTATAGATAATCAAATTTTCAACAAATTTTTTTTCCATACTTTTTCTATGAATGATAGTTTTAGAGATATCGTTAAACCAGTTACTGGCTAGTCGATACCAGACAAAAAGTACGTAACAAAAATTAAAACACAAAAAAATAAGCCAATAGAAATATGTAAAAACGTGTTTAACTATATTCCTTTGTCTCTTTATTTGTGTACCAAAATTCAGAAAAACTTCTTGAATCGTTTCAAGACTTGCACTTGTATCAGTTACAAAACTCTTTATATATATTAACAAAATAAAATTTAAAAATCTAGTGATTTAGATAAACGTTCAAATTTAACTTCTAATCTGTTTCTGTACATAGTTTAAAAAAACGAATATTTAAAACCCTGCATCATATTTACTAGTAATAACGAAATATATTAGAAATTTTATTGGTAGTTCTGCTAAAGCATTCTTGGCAACAAAAATATACCAACAATATTTTCTTGAATATGTTTTTCAGGGCGATCAGCAGCGATATTAGAACCTGAATCTATCTGAGATTCAATATTGACTGAAAACAATTGGTTTTTGTTGACTTAAGAAAAATATTCGTTCTAACTAGTCTCTAGCCCTATGAAATGTTGCTTGATAAGAGTTGAAAAATCACGTGGCAATGAATTTATGTACTGTTTATAAAGGAATATACTGTTTTGTGTCATATGATCTTATATTATATTATATTTTGTAACACCTCCATTTTCTTTTTCAATTTTTCCTTGTAATACCATGCTTAAATTGTTCATAAAATATGGGTTATCATAATTAATCAGTTAACACTACACAATTTGTTCTTAAATACAGATATTGTTGATAAAAACAGTGGGGGGAGGGGAATTTAAAAAATAAACATAAATAAATGGGTGTAAGAAAAAAAAAAAAAAAAATATGTGATCCACAAATTTATACTCTCCTAACAAAATGCAGGATTTGCCAATAAAATAAAAAAAAAAAACAAACAAAACAATCACCTACCCAAATAAGTACCGGCACAATATTCTTGGTAACCTGTGTTCAACCTTGTATACCTTATAATGTACTAGAATACCCGAAAACGAAGGAATACTAAATATGTTTTTATAGGGCCCTTCTTGGTGAGTGGAGAAGAAAACAACTGGTAGGTTAAAATGCAGGTTACTAGCATTTTTGGGTTTTTTTTTTTTTTTTTTTTTTTTTTTTTTTTTTTTTAATTTAAAAAATAGAATACAAATATTTATAACATCATGAAGTTTTAAATTTTTTAAATTAGTGACGTTTTTTTATATAATTTTTAAAAAAATTTATAAAAGCAATTCCGGAATTGCAACTCTATTGGTGGTTTAATTTTTCCCCCACCCAAAAAAAAAATAAAAAAAAAAAAAAAAAAAAAAAAAAAAAAAGTAAATTCCCCAAAATTTGAATTTATTGTGGCAGTTTTGTTAGTTATTCCTTAGACTACCATGGACGTTAAATATTTTGACAACAAATCTTTTTATTGTTACATGATACACCATGTTCAATTAAACAATTGCAAATAAATATTTTTGTCTCATTGACGTTAAATTGTATGATCATATGTTGAATTTTAAAACTCCATGTAAAAAAACTCACTGTTGTGAGCATCAGTGCGGACTCACATTCCCTTCCGTAACATTAAAGATCAAGTTTAATGGAGCAAGAAAATCATTTTCTTCAGAAATTATGATCGATCACCACAATTGAATTACAAACCAGATTAGTTCTAATAACTGGATCAAAATTAAACGTTTAACTAAAAATTAGTGCGAAAAAAATGTTTTGGAAAAAAAAGTATGTAGAAATAATCGTGTAAACGAAAAAAATAATAGCTCAAATCTAAATATAATTTTGGGAATTGCGACTTTTCAGACTCTCCCGACCATAACGGCGAAAAGGGTTAAATTTATTTATTCCCCCCACTAATAATATTTTCCTGGTCTAACTGTTCATCGATAAACGAGAGAAAAACTAATACAAAAAAGTTTTGTTTATTGTCAACACAACCGAAAAACCTTCTGCGTTTATATCTACCATATACTGTTATAAAAAGTAGTATACCAATATCTTTATCCAACAAACAAAAATGTTAAGAACAATAGAAATCCAAAATCTTTATATTAAAAAGAGAAATAGTAACGGACAATAAAAGTGATGCTCAAAAAGTCGGTAGGGGTGAGAGTAGAAACAGGAGAGAAATGATTGAGAAATTAAAAAAGAATATTTTCATTTCCTTTTTTTACTTTTGATTGTTATGAGAAAGCTGATAAAAAAAGATGCACTGAAATTTATAACCTCTTTAATATATGTAGAATGAGATGGATATTTGTTGTTGTAAATGAAGAGTGTATTTTAATGAGTTTGAAAATCAGAGTAGGTAGCGTTTTTAAAACTCCGACTACAGCCTCAAAACTATGATGATTCACTAAATTACTAGTTAGAATTGTCAGAAATTAAAATGGCGTATGTTCTTTTAAGGTTAGATTATTTATCATTAAATGTTCGGTGGATAAAAAACGTTATTTTATTACCATTTTACAAACTTTGGGAATTTTAGATCATGGAAATTGCTTAAAACTGAGGCAAATTACGTTAATTTTTTTTATTTTGATAATGACTGTAATTCGAAAATCTATGATATAATAACGTAAACGTAAAGAAAAGGTATTACTGCACTAAATAATCGTATGAATGGATGACCCTTTTTTTGGGTATTATGTAACCATGCTTTTTATTTTTGTAACGCACCGTCACTAAACTAATATGTTGCGATAAAATGTATTTTTAAAATTAAGTCTGTTACTTGTTCAATTGCATTTAAAGTGCATTTTGTTGAATATAGTTGTGAGTATTGTTGAAATTGGCAACAATTAAATTTTAAGTTACAAGGTTAAGTCCAGTGGTAACGTGAAGTTAGATATTGTACATGTAAAATAAAAGTTTACTTTATAAAATTATAAATTAAAAAAAAGAGTTGTATTTTGGGGATAATGTGCCAAACTTCAGGAAGTGATTCTACGCAAAATTTTAAGCAAAAATGATTCTGTTCACTCTTATCAAATTTTGCACCGTTAGCGAGATATCAAGGGAAAAAGTTGCGACATGAGCTTTGCATTGAAGTCGAAGGTTAAAAATTTTGAAAATCGTTTAATTAATACGGGTATGTTTTATAAAATTGTTTTTCACTAAATCAGCTTACAGATTAATTCCAAAATGATTACGTATGTGTTTTGTTTGTTAAGTTAAGTACAATTAAGTACGGATAAGATGCTTGACCAAGTAAGGTTGGCAACTTTCTCCGCGGTATCTCGCTAAGGGTACAAAATTAATTTTGTTTGCATTTTTTTGCTTAAAATTTTGTATAAAACCAGTTTCCAAAGTGTAGCACATCTTACCCCCCCCCCAATTATAATTATAACAAAACATGGCGCAGTCGGTGTATGTGAAAATTGGAAGTAGTACGAAGAAGCTGAATTTTGATTTAAGGTTACAAAAAAAGAGAAGTTTTGCAAATAAAATTTTAAACAATACGGTGAATTAAAAAAACAGCAGTAAGTTGGAAAGTAAAGCGCCACCGGCAATAAAATTTAAAGGAACCGAAAATTTTAAATAATCCAAATTACAATTTAAAATATATTTGTTAGCGAGAGGTAAAGATGCTAAACAAGATAAAGTGTAGGTAGAAATTTTATTAAATATTATGAGCGACGAAAGTGTATATGTATACATTTCAATAAAATTAAGTGAAGCCAATAAACAATATACACAAAAGTTATGTTGGAGTTTGAAAAGTATATGAATTCGAAGAAAAAACGTAATTCATAAAAGATTTGTGTTCTTTAAAGAGTTTTGGAAGATAGTGAGTTCTTTGAAAAATTACTTAAAAGTTGGAATTGCTGAACATTGAAAATTTAAATTTAGAAAAATGTATCAAAAAATTCAAAGAGATGACTATTAAAATTGATGGTTAAAATTTCCAAATGTACAAAAATCTCAAAAAAGAAAAATAAGAAGCAGATGAACAAAGGAGTGAATATGGTGAAGTTTAAGTGTTTTAAGTGCAACAATGTCCATGGATTGAGGAATATCCTGCATATGGTAAAGTATGAAAAAGTGTGGAAACAAAAATTATTTCAGAAGCTGCTGTCGAGATAAATAGGTTTAACAAGTTGAAGGTGCTGGAAGATAATGTTCGTATGAAACGTCTTTAAGCATAGAAACTATATTAGTTATACTTGGGCCGCATTTAATTTGTGTATGACTCATCGGTAACATTCATATAGTTTAATATTCACCAAACGTATGTCTTGATCTTGATTAATTCCATCTTTTTGTACAGATTTGTTCGCCGCTGTATCAAAGTGTTTTCTAACAGATGGCGCTACACGGTACTTTATTTGACGTATTGTTTAAATTTATTTAAAATTATAACTGCATGCGTTATTTAGTTACCTACTTACACGCCTTTTAAATATAATTTAGTTATGAAGCATACTGTTGTGTAAGAAATTTTAAATGAAAAAGAAGAAAACATAAAAATCAAAGCGCTAATAAACAAATCTGTCAAAATAAGCATGTTATTAATTCGAGACATACGTTTCTCACAGTTCATATTCTTTGTAAACACGAGGTACGTTTCTAAATATATCTTATTATCCATATAAAAATAAAATATGTGAGTGAATTGTAAATAATTAATAAAACAACGCAACGACATAAGTCACACACAAATTTAACGCGACCCGAGTATCATATAAGATCAGTAAATGCAATAAACTGAAAAAATAGCATTAGATATTTGTGAATGTGGGCATAAACCATATCTAACTAGTTCTGACTACTACTCAAAGTGATTATAAATTATTTCAGTTTACAACAAAAACGCAGATAAGCTAATAAATAAATTTAAAAAAGTTTTCTCCGCACATGGAATAGACATTGTTTTGCTAAATTACAGAAACACTGTTATTAAAAACTTAACAATTGTTAATGGGCAGAAAATTGAAAATAAAATTGCCAGTTCAAATTAATTATTAAGGTCTATAGTACAAAATCATACAATGTCAAAAAATTGAATTAATATATAAAATTTTACCAAATGATATTATGAACGAAAACCCAAGGAGAGAGACAAGTTTAAAGAGGGACATAATGTGACGGCAAGGAAAAGAAAGGTGGGAACTGAGTAATGGAACTGAGTAAAGGAAAACAAGAAACACCTTGATCGTATATCGTGAAAACCTCAAATGGTGAAATATTCAAGAATTCAAGTAACTTGAGAAAATTGCTAAATGAATTTGAAATGAATAAATTTGAATTACATAAAAACAATCGTTTCGCGTAAAACAACACATCGTTCTGATACTAAGAAACATGTGAAAGAGTATCGAAAGTGTGAGCGATAAAACATTTTGCTCAAAAAATAGAATAAAACAAAGTTTCTTTTAACACAAAATAAAAATTAGAAAAAATAGTTCACACAAAAGTTATAAACAATAAAATTTTCAATAACTTTTTTTTTGGATATTAATATTGGTAGAGATATTGTTAAAATAATTAGTGTCAAGCAATTGTCATATTTTAGTAATTACTTATGTGATCAATGAATAGTTTAAACAAAAGTTGTGTATATTTAAATTACAAACAATTTTTATTTGGAGGAAAAAATGTGCAAAATAAATATTTTTGTAACTATTCCAAAATTTTCAAAACTATGTAGATTAACGGTCCTTTTGGCTTAATCAATTATACCCAAAATCATTTCAGGTCTACATTATTACAAAAAGGCATATGCAAATTTTTATAAAACATCTGACAGGTGGCTCTCTTTACATCGTATTTATAAGATGTGGAGTAAAATTCAATACATTGGAGGAATAAATAAAAAACCACATTTATGAAGAAAATGCAATGCAATTTATTTTGTTTATGTACTAACTGTAGTTCATCGAAAAAGTAAAAAAGAAAGAAGTTTCAAAATTTCAGTTTAGAAACTTTCGCATAACTCTCCATCTTATTTATAAGATGTGGAGTACAAAAAGATGTAGAAAACTTTCAATAATTGTCAGCACGTTTGAATAACCTTTAGTTTAATTAATTAAAATCTTACTATACTATTTTACTTTAATATTTGTTGAGGACACGATCAATGTTGCAAGCGCTTCTGTTAAATATAAACTAAATCCGAAAATAAAACACAAGAAACATAATTTGCGTGAAAAGTTAGACTACCACTTGGAACAAAAGTAAGTAACAATGAAATAATTCTTTAGTAGTTCCAGAAACTTTACCAAATGACAGAATTGAACACCCCGACAGCGTTGAACTTTTAAAACCCCCCGAGGAAAGCGACGAACTGCAATCTATTTGAATTATTAAAGAAATTATTCGTCAAATGACGTGTTATGCCCAAACAATAAAGAATATACTAAAATGTGGTGAAAGATAAACGTAAGCATTTACTCTACTGTATTGGAACAGCGTAGATATTAGTAGTTATGTAATTGTTTTTCCAACATAAATGGTAACAAAAAAAAAATTTTCAGTTAAATAAAATAAAGAAAGCAATTAGGCAGACGATATAGTTGCAGTTGCACACATTTACTAATGTTACTACTACTGTTACTGTGAATTTTAGTGAAAATTATTTTAATTTTTAGGGTTGGAGTATTAAATACAGTAAAAAGAAGTTTGAATTGTTTTCTATTAAACCATAATTGTCTATTACATATATTTTTTATGTCTCTGTTTAAAAACACTAACTTTACAATCCCAAAATCGGCCGGAAAATCGTTGATTATTTGCCCAAGCCGGTAAAAATTTAGTAACGTTTTTTAACACCAGAGCGCAGGTCAATGACAATGACAATAATTAAACATTTAACTAACATTTAAAACTGTTTTCATGTTATTTCATTCTAAAACATAGTTTTTAGCTAGACGTTTGACTCACATAAGTTCCATTCGGAATTGGTGACTTATCAAATCTAAATCCTACCTGCAAATAAAAATCTGCACAAATGGATTCGTTCGCCATAATATAAAATCGCATTAGAAATCGTTAATCTGGTGGAGAATTGTCAGTGCAGTAACGTGTCTACTCCAGTTAAGTATCGACTTTCAAATGACTTGAAATCTATTTGTTGGTGCCAAAGTTCAATGCATATGTTTGATTAGGATTCTTTTTTGCTTAATTTCTGTTTGATTTAACCTTACATATTTTATCTTGCTATTTAAAATAGAAATTCATAGTAAGTACAATTTTGTTAGTTAGTATTGACTAAATTCCCATCATTTAATTTAGTTTTTAGATTTCCACTGGAAAATAACTACCTTGAATTTGACGAATATTTGTGTAAAGTATCAAAATCAAGAGAATCAAGTTGCTGTTGTGGTACTGGAGAGCTGTTTGACTTACTAATTAATCGTATTAAATCAAATTGTTTGCAACATCATTGCGTTTCCAGTTTCTTGTCGGTTTAATCAGTTCCCCTTTATACGACAACAAATACTAAGCCACCATAGTTTTCTTATCCAGGAAATCCATGGTTTTGGAACTTCTGAATCTGTAGTCAAAGTTTTTTATTTCTAGATTCAGTTGGTTTAGGATACTTAAGTTTCACTCCTACGTTACGATAGTTTAAGGTAGTATAAGCTTAGTTATATTTTATCTGTAGGTCACGTTAGTTTAAATTTAGTTATAGCCATTTATTTGGTACATGTATATTATTCTTTGCGTGCTTCACTTATAGTTTTTTGAATATTCCAACTGTTACGGTTTTATTTTATAAACCGAGGAAAACGTGTGTCGTAAGCAATATGTTACACGGAATACAAATCTAGAAAACGTATGTCGCGATTAATACGTTGCGACGAAAGTATTATTTGGCACGCATGCTGCGAATTTTCAATTGGTTAAAAATAAAAATCGATTTATATTTCCGAAAACAAAGAGAACATTTTTCTCTTTACGTTCTGCTTAGTGTTTAGAGTTAATCGTTAATTAAAATTACACAAATAGTTTAAATGTGTTAAAAGATTTCCAGTAACAATTAGTTAAGTTATATTCGTCTAAACCTATCGTAAGTAGCCGTTCTTTTCTCTTATTCTTTGTACAAATTTTAAATGCTACGTGGAATTCTTTTTAAACGTTACGTTACGTTTTCTCTGCGTTTTGTATCTGGATAACCTCTTGGGGTGCTTGAGTAGCCGATTAAGACCTTTCTTTTCGACGAAGTACCGCGCCACTGTTAGTGGCATCAGACAGCTGCAGGCAATCAGTGAGTACCACTGGGTAGCTATGCTTTGATTTAAGGAACTGTCGATTTCGTCGCTAACTGAACATCCTACTCTCGGGATTTCACATAATACAGCTAAGTTTTAGTGTTTAAGTATCTTATTTATTGCTAGTGCGTGTAAAGCTCATGTACATACGACATAAAACGGCTTTAATCTTTAGTTTTAAGTAAAACCCTATTCGGTGGTACACTCAACAACCGAGAGAATTTAATCAGCTCAATACGGGCTTGTGCGCTTTAATGTTAACGGTTGTCGCAAAGTAAAAAGGTTTGCGGGAGGTACTTACCTCGTTAGATAAGTTAGTTTAAGCGTCAGTGTCGTTGCATGTTTGACCAGATAAATTGCCGTGTGTAAATGATATGTGTACACCAAGTGTTTCTATCAGATAATCCTCATTTGGAACGTTAACACTACGATGTGTGTTGCTTACTGCTTACAGATACGTGACGACATCCGACAGTTTCTTTCTTTCTCACTCTCCACTACTATAGAAATTTTAAATTGTCTGTCTTCCTTTTATGATTAGTTATTGTGTCAGTTTGTTCGATCTAGTGTATCTAGAATTAAGTAAAACCTTTTGATCTCCTGTTGGTTGGTTTTATTTGTCTCTCTTACTCAGCAGATGGCGCCTTGTTAGACCAGCGGTTTAATTTCTTTCGACCTCTTTAACAACCCCCTCTATGACGACACAGGAAAGCTGCTGTTCCACCTAAATAACTTATTTCTAGCAACCTAATACGCTACACTGATACGTACTTCCTTTCATTTTTTGTTAGGTTTCATCTAGAGCCATCGTTTACTTGTAAACCTCAACCGTTACACAACAGAACCGATTCGTTATTGACTTACGAGCCACATTGCGTACCACATTTTTAAGTGTATAAATGTATATATCTTCCATTTATATTTTATAAAAAACCGATTTTTGAATTTAAGTTAGTAACAAAAATTGGAGAATATCAACTTAAAAAAGTGATTCTTTAGTGTCAAAAATTAACACAAAACGTTTATTTTATGTTGTGTGACACACGGAAACTGTTTCTGGCTTAGTGACACAAACTCAATAATTAATAAGCCGATTTAATTAGAAGGATATCCCTTTAAATTTTTATTTTAGATTTATTAGTTTACCCAAGTCTAATTATTTTATAATTTTAAGTCAATTTTCAAGTAGATTTACTCATCTTAAATTAATTACTCACGGTTTTAATACAATTCCAAGTTTTATTTGTAAAGTAAAAATTACTCTAAATCGTAGCACTTAAATACGTGTAATTAATTCTATTATGTACTTCAATAAAAAGTGTTATGTAATGGAAAACAAGTAATTAGAATAGTGATACAATCGACACGAAACAGTTAAGTATAGTTTGTTTGGACAAAACAATATTAATGATATTACGCATACAACATGACATTCTAAAAATTATCGACGTTTAAGACTCTTCTTGGTATTGATTTTTAAGTAAAGTCAGTTCAACATATTTTTGGGGTAGTAATTAATATTAATTTTAATTCCCCTAGTTTCATATTCCAAATTTACGTTTGGTTATGTACATAAATATGGTTTAGAATCTTATCTGAAATTCTGAAATAGCTCAAAGCTGTTAAGCATCTGGTCGTACGTTTTACACGTCCTTCGCGGTTTTCGTTAAATTCATATCCAACCATTTGTTCAAACATCTAAGCAAACAGATTTATGTTTTAATTTATTTTCAAAGTTTTTTTTACTCCAAAGAAATAAAATGGTACAATAATCATCCGTTAATAATAACGAAAAATTGACAATGACGTTTATTAAGCCAATGTTATGTTAATCTTATTAATTTTGGGTAACATAGTTTAATGGGTTAAAGACACTACAACAGTTTGTAGTTGCTACGGATTAAAATTTGCATAATTTTGGCTTAGAGTAATCTGATTTTACTTTATGCTGTTTGTACTGCTACTGCTATCAATGTATTAGTTTTGAAACTCGTACGCCCTAAATACATACGTATATATATTAATTTTTATGTTAATGATTAGGATCTATTAAAATAAATGGTATATTTTCCTTAGAGAAGTTGCTTTCAATTAATAATTAAAGTGTTATTAACATCTTTATCAAGATCTCACATTTTTAATCAGTTCATACAAAGCCTTGTTAACAGTCAGTTAAAAAATGAAACTATTTAACACGGATGTTATTCTTATTTTATGTATTTGTTTGTCAAACAGCAAAGCCAATTAAAAGCCAAGTACATATGTACATATGTAACACAAGTTTTGATATTAAATAAATAAAAGTTATAATTAGTGTTCACTAATAATGTAAACATAGTGTAAGTTATAAAAATAACAAAACTAACAAAAAAAAATAAATTCTAAATAAATTAACCTAAATTTAAATAAACCTTACCTTAAACCTCAATCAGCGATTTCAGTGCGCCTGTAAAAATTTCTCATTCATATCAGAGTGCACATTTTTAAACATCAAATTTGTTCTAGATGTTTATGTATAAAAGGTGTAATGTAGTCTAGTGCTAGTGCTTCTGGGGATACGGAAACTCAGTCTTGCCAAAATTAGAGCACAATCAACTTCATTATGTAGTAGTTTATATTGAATCGTAAAAGCGATTATTGATCGTCTTGTATCAAGAGAATGCATGTCAAAAGTTTCTAACAAGAGATTGTTTGAAGAACTTCTCGGTGGGTATAAATTATACAGTTTAAACCACAGATATTTCAAAATTTTCTTATAACAATAATAATAATTAAACACTACTAAACACAACATTTAAGATGTGAGCAAACAAATTAAAAAACCCGATAATTTTGTTACAGGTTGATACCATTTGAATAACGTTATTGTCGGAAATAACCCCAAGTTCAGTAATTTTTTTACATTTGTCTAATTTGTGTCAAATATTAAGGGTATATTTTTTTGGCAAAAAACTTTACATTAGCTTGCAAATTAGTACAATCCGACAATTATTTGAGAGAAGAATAGTTTTACGGCATCAGCAAACATCAACGTCCTACAGATACTTGGAAGATCGTTTATGAAAAGTAAAGCAAACATTAGAGATCCAAGGTTTGAGCCCTGAGAAACTCCAGATTGGGTGGTATACGGCAGCGACAAATGGCCATTATATACTACCACTCGAGTTCTATTTACTATAAATAAGATTCAACTAGTATATAATACCAGCATGCTCCGCATATTTTTTTTTATGCAAAATTTTTCTAAATAAAATCAATGTTAAATTAGTTTTAATAAAAAAAAGCATCCTAGATTCAAATGCTCACTGTCATTGTATTGTATTCTAGTGCTTTTTCTCTGTTTTTGTTGCTAAAAAATAAACGAAAGGACATACACCATCAGATAATAAGGTGTATGATTAATCTAATTAAGGGCATAGAAAAACCAAACATCTATAAATTATTAACTAATAGTCCATCAACGAGTCTAAAATTGTTAAAGACTCCGGCAGCAAATTGAACAAATGAATTTAAATTTAAAATCGTTGAACGTTTCTCAACAAATCCATCTTGATGAAGAGACAGGAAACTTTTTAAAAGATAAATAGGTATATCTAAAGAGTATCATTTCGAAGACTTTTTGTAGTTTCTAACCTATACCAATAAATAAAGTTAAACACATTAACTTTTTGAAATTGAAGCAATAACTTCGGTCACGAAATGCATAATTAATGTTTTTAAGAATTTTATTTATTCTTAATATAATGTTAAAAAATATAAACTTTTACCTTTTTTAGAATCACTAAATTCAATGTGTTTTTTTTTCTTAACCTTCAATCTTTCGATTGGTTTACAGCAGCGCTCCATCTATTTCTGTCACTATCCATAAATGTGTTTCATTGTTTGTGTTCACAAGTACCGTCTCGGTCTAAAAATGCCAAACAGTAATGTATTTCTAAAACCCATTTAAGTAACCTATAATTTAAAAATAGTTTGAATTATATAGGATGTCCCAATAAAACGTATTACACCAAACATTTTTTGTTAATGGAACACCCTGTATTGTATGGCATACGTTAAAGGTTCATTCGCTGTATATTACATCAAATTATCTTCAAAAGATTGTATGCTAGACATAAAAAGTTTTTAAAAACTTAAGTTTATTTTTAATGAACTTTTAAGATATGCAATGCAATAAATAAAATACCTGGTGTTGCATTAAAAAAAATATGTTTGGTATAGTACGCTTTATTGAGACATCCTGTATAATTCCAACTATTTTTAAATTATAGCTCTAATTGTTCTACAAATGCATGTTTAAATGTATTTAAAAAGTAAATACGTTTGGCATCAACAGACCGAGGTAGCCCCACCATATATACAGGGCCACTTGATTTACTCTTTTATTATCCATGATAGACAAAAAGTTTATTAAGAAAAGTATTACAGGTATACAAGATAAGTATTTTCCAAACTTTGCACAATGACTGACTTCTGGTTTAAGCGGAAATGATATCAACTTAATTTTTTTAAATGAATCATGTAGTATTTTTTAGGTTAAAGTGATTCTTTGTTAAATTTTCTTTAAAACATTATAACACAAGTAGAGAGCTAAAGTTTCTAATAAATTGCTTATTTATTATTCAAAGTATAATTAATCTTAGGAGGCTGTAAAAACTAATGTGTACAACAATCAGAATACGATGAAATAACACCCGAAATAGTGCAAGATGTACAAAGAGGTATTGTGAATAGTACCCCCTTATGTATACAACAAAATGGAGGGCACTTTGAACATTTGTTAAACTAGTTATTTTTTTCTTTTGTTGTTTGGTTAGAGATATTTATAAGCTGTAATTTATATTAGCTGTTTTCTGTTTTCATAAGTAGCAAAATATTCATTTGATGATCAACTGCTGTTAAATTTTGATTTCGTGATTCGTGACTATACGCTATACCTGTTTTATAGTTTTTTAAAGACTACTAGCAATCGCATTCTGACCGTTGTGCACATTGGTTTTCACAGCCTACTAAGATTAATTGTACCAATCAAAAAAATCTCTTTAGTTTTTGAATAATAAATAACTAATTTATTAGTAACTTTAGCGCTATACGTGTTAGTTTTTTAAAGAAAATGTATCAAAGAATCACTTTAACCAAAAAATACTACATGATTCATTTAAAAAATAAAGTTGATATCATTTCCACTAAAACTTTCTTATTAAACTTTTTGTTTATTATGGATAATAAAAGAGTAAATCAATTGACCTTGAATTTACATTCAACTGGTATAGAGTTCTAGATAATCTTCTCCCTGATGTACTTACTCTTTTTCCTTCTATTGTGTTGATTCCAAACTGGTGATGTCTGAATACGCGCCTTGATCGTTTATGCCCTTTTTCTTGTAAGTTTTCTCATACTTTTCAAATTTTTTTAGAACTTCATCTTTGGTTATTAGATTAGTACATTACATCTTCATCGTTTCCAATATCATAAATCAGTCAGTAATGGTCACATCCATATTTACGATAGCAATTTATAAAACATTCTAATGCTTTAAAACCCAAAATATATAAGGAATTTCGTGTAAAATTTAAGATATCTAAAATTTTGCAAACAAAATACATATTTCTTGGTTTTTATAAAATATTTACCGTTTTGATTCACTTGTAGCACACATTTTGTACTAAAAATAAAATTTAAAAAATGAGAAATCAAAATTTTAATAACATACAATTATAATAAAGTTTATTTAAATATAATGTTTGCAAAGTAATTTAATTTGCATACGATTTTCTAACAACCGATATTTTATTTTGTTTTTGTTTTGATTAAATATGTAAGCGATGATAAATGTTGAATTAACGGTGTGTAACAAACTCATTTCAAAAGTGTTTCATTTGAATTAAAAACAAACGCAACGTTGCATATTGACATAAGCACGCATATGATAAAAGTCGTAAAGAAAATTTTTTTTGTAAGTGCACCTGCACTTAAAAAGTAAAAGTGAGGCGTTAAAATGAAAGTGGGGACAAAGGTGATGGACGGTGAACAAGAAAGTCAGTGGATAATAGACAGTGGAGCGGTGATGACAGTTGAAGGCAGTGGATGATTGACAGTGAGAGACGAGTGTTGATGATTGATAGAGGTTGAGTACAGTCGAGTGATGATTAGAAACTGCCGAGAATTTTTGGGTGGTCATGTAAAAAGAATATTAGACAAATACACTGCAAGTGAACATTTAGTGTCGTCTTGTATTATTGTAACAAGCTCAAAAATTTTGTAGATACGTGTGTAAGTAGTGACCTAAGTTGATACTTATTTTTAAACCGCATGCTGTCGCAAGAGATTGTATAACAGCCAACAAATAGCAAGAATCACTCGACAGCTGTTTTGTCTTTTAAGAAGTTTTCAGAAGTGAGAGAAGTCGAGTGTAAGTATATTATTGTACAAATACGCGCTGTCTACTATATTCTTTACAAAAAGGCATATCATATACGACCAATAAGTGTTGCGGCATCTACTTTTGTCTCGTGTTATCGTAACTCGTTTGAAAAGGCATCCAAGGATCGACTTATGTAACTGCTTACGCATCTGTTGACAAAGTTGCTTTAATGCAATTAAAAAAATCATCATAAGAAGTACACGGAAGAACATCTATAGGAGTATAAAAATACTTTAGATATCAACAACGCATGCGAGAGTAACTTTAATCCTAACAAACAAATATTTGTAAAAAAAGTTATAAATGTATAAAACTATTATCAGTTTTTAATGTTCAAACCGCAAATAGCAAATTAGGATACTTAAAAAGTAATACATGTAAAATTAGATGAAGAAATGTTAAAAGTGGTTGTATTACACCTTTCGAGGTTGTATATTAGAATGACCAAGTTGATTAACCAACTTAAATTGATAGTAACATCCTAAAACTGCTGTCAATACAAGTCATGGAAACGAAATTGTATCGATGATTAAAAAATGTTAAGAAATTGGTATAATCTACTGAGATGACATTGGTGTTTAGACCCCTACAACTAAGAAGTTTTGATATTAATGTTTTACAAACACGTATTAACGTTTTCATTTAATACTGTTTTTAATAATATGTAAGTAATAACTCCGTACAACATCAATTATCTTTTTCCATTAGAATCTGTAGTAATTGTAAATTCTGCAATAAGTTTGGAATACAGCATATTCCGCATGAGTGAAAGGTTTTAAGGTAAGACATGTTTTTTGTCTTTTTTGCCACATTTTCTACAAGTAATTATGATTCTAAAATTTCTAGTCAATAATTACTAGGGATATCTATAATCTTAATTAATTATCCGGAGAATTCAACCGATATTATTAGTGTTTAGTTGCTTTAGCATTTAATTTTAGTATTTGCAGCTTTCGATAAGGCTATGGTTACAAAATCATTGCTTATCATTGAGCTTTTATCTAATTACAGATAATTGATGTAAGAACTAAATCGACAAAAATTTCATTAATGCAGAGATCACTTTTCCAGCGTGTTATGATAGTACTATATGTCTCCTCAATGTCCTTATTCATAAATTTATTTGATTCCTTAGCAAAAAATATCAAATAGAAGTATTATTGCGCTATGGTAACACTGTTATTTTTCTACGCAATCAATTGAGTGTAGTATGAAAATCTGTAAGCGGTTTTTACAAGTTTATTCGTGTCACATAATTGAAAAAAAAATCAAACTTTTTTGTTTAAAAACCTAATACGTCACACCAAAATTTGTTCTTTTCTCTCAAATTACAGAAATGAGTTTTTAACTAATGATAAATATTACTATTCTAATTTATTAAGACAGAAAGTATAAGAAATTTAAAAATAATTAAAAAAATAAAACTATTGATTTCGTAAACTTACATTATGCTCTAGCAAAACCTAAAAACTCTTTTTACTATTTCTAATATTTTTTTTTAATTTATATAGAACAAAAACTTCTCACATTAGTCATTACGCTTTCATATTCCAGTCACAAAAAAACGGCGATTGAAAATCGCATCCTAAACAGATTTTCGAAGAATAACTTGAGAAATAATCTCAATTTTTTCTGCGATGTTTTATTAATGCTTGAAAGTTCTTATAAAACTTACTTCCAATATTTAAATCATTACGAATAAAAATAAATTTAGGAATTAATCGAAATTAACACAATGTTTAATAATAATAGTTTTATTAATCCAAACGATCATAAAATAGATACAGGACATGCAAAATTTAACGAATAAACGAAATATTATTGATCAAAATTACAAACTAAGAATTCATCAATAGAATAATTCTGTTAAGTTAACATAAGGTAGATTCCGAATATTATCTGGAATTTTATTAAACACAATCACTCCCATATAATAAAGATTAGATTTATAGGATTTTAAATTTATTTGAAGGTTGTTTCTATATACTTTGTACAATAATAGTGATTATGATTTAACTGGTAAAAGCTACTCAAATTACTTTTAACAAACTTTAACAACTCAAATGTATAAATTTCTAATGATGTGAGTAACTTTTTCTCTTTAAAAATTTTCCTACAAGTATCTCACGTTTTTAAGTTATACATAGACCTTACTGTCTTTTTTTGCATTTTAAAAAGCCTTTCAGCATCTGTGAAGTTTTCCCATAAAATTATGACATATCTAATAACTGAATCATTGTCACAAAAAATTAGTCATTATTTGGGAATTTTTTTGTCATTGATTAGAGGTAAGAATTAAAAATTCGGATGTTACCGTTAATATAAGTATCTGTTAGTAAGTCGTGACGTGGTATTTCACATTAAATTAAGTTTATATTTTAGAGATCTTAGCTACGTTATTAAAAAAGGAAGACTTGAATTCGTTGATGTCATTTGTGCCTATCAAGATTATAATCGTGTAATTTTTGTACACTTTTGAACTTAGGAAGAGAGGTGCTGAAGTACTCCGTTAGATTTTGCACCTGCCTTTAACATGCCTGTTATGTGTTCGTTTTGAAGCATACTTGTTAAGATTAAAGAAAGCCCACGACCGTGGTTATCAGAAAGTAGTAGGACTTTTCTGGGTGGCATCGTATATTGTTTAACATTTTCTAGTAACTGGGATGGTTGCAAGGACATCAATAGTTGGCTATTCCTTGATAAAATTATATTTTAGAGGAGCTAACTGTGTTAGTTCCTTCTTGATTACATCCAGCTCCTTCGTCCTTTATGGGAACTATTGTACTAGGTGAGGGGTAACGAGTTATTGTTTCTTTGGATAGTTTAAGTTGTCAAGTCCTGATTCTTTTTGTAATTTTGTTATTTCTTGCTTCATGTTTATGGTATTATTGGTCACTAGTGCTTCTAGTTCTGTTTGTAAATTTCTGGAGTGAGTTAGATCATTATTTTCTGACTAATGCTGTTGATATAGTAAAAATCTCATCTTTCAAAGTTTTGGTGTAATTTACAAGTAAAGTATTTTTGTCTAATTTCGAGTTTAAATAGTAAAATGTTTTTTGAACAACTTCAACAAGGGTTTGTGGTTCAATTGCATCTATTTTTAAAGTTATTTTATTTATCGCATTAAAGCACTTGATAGTAAGTGTTTCCGTTTTATCGTCTTTCAATGACAAATTTTGATGATCTGTTGATTCCACTGGCCAAGAGTAATTAGTATTTCTAGTTCTAACCATTTTGTTATTGTAATAATTGTATAGCAGTACTTGTTTATTTAGGTAGTTTAGTTACTATTTAGATAAGTAGTATAGATTTCCTGTATATTAATTCTTCTTTATCGTGGAAAGAAGTCAGTCCCGTGCAACCCGTCAAAGACCGATTTCTTATCAAATTGTGCGTTTATTGATACAAGTTATCACTTTTCTAATTCTACCTCAATAAAATCGCCAATACTGCTAATTTCATTCAAACGAACAAATTTAAAAGTTTTGAAAAGCCAATTGCCCTGTACTGTCATTAAAACTTCACTAATTAATTTCTATTTCAGTATTATTTACGTTGTTAGCATAGCTGTACGTGTCACACACATTCATATACAATAAAACTGTTGTTTCTTTTCAGTTTTAAAGTTTAAATTTTCAACTCTTAATGAATTGATTTTTCTTCTTTAATGCTTCCATTTCTAGTACATAATATTTATGAAACATTAATTCCATATTTTCTTTAATAAACCTACTTAAGTTGAATACGTTAACGTTCATAAGTGAATTGTGTGTCCTACGACATTTCGTGTAAAAAGGGACACGTATAAATAGAATAAACTAACTAATGCCAACAGATAACTGTAACGACAATTGAATGTTTGAATGCAAATCGCTATCAAAATCAATCAAAATCTTTGATAACAATTTGCATTTAAACATTCAATCGTCGTTACAGTTATCGGTTGGCATTACTTAGTTTAAACTATTTATACGAGTCCCTTTTTACCGAAATGTCGTAAGACACACATTTCACTTAAGTTCATTGCTCCACGAGATCAACCGCCTTCTTGTACAGTTGTATACCGCACTTAAGAATACACTTCTGATGAGCTCATAATAAGAGCAAAATGCGCATCAGGTGTTCTTTCGTGCGTGTATGCTACTGTACAGAAATACTTGGCTTTATCGACACGAGTTTTATGCATTCTAAGTTATAGCTTTGATAACGATTTGCATTTAAATATTCATTTGTCGTTATAGATTGGATTACATAGTTAACGTTCATGTTGTCTATTACAGCTTCGACACGTCCTTGTAGACTTTGCTGATAACAACATTGCTTTGTGTACATATTGATCACAGTTCCATTTATCAATTTCACCACTAACCTTTAGTGAATTAAAATCTTCAATACTAATTACAACACATTCAATATGAAATATAATGATACATATTTTTTTACAACAGCCCAAGAACATTTAAAGCACTTACGTGCCATCTCTACGGATGCGACGCGTCGCGCAATTTTTTTTTTATTTAAAAGTAAAAAGTATCAACAATTTAAATTAAATACTACAGAGCGCTTTTGTACACGTCTATACAATTTGCTTTTATCGCACTATAATTCTATAACAACCAAAACGTATTCTTAAAAATCCAAAAAAGGTTAACAGAACGTCCTAAACAATTTCTCAAGTAAAAAAAAGATTTTAAAATTTTAAGATTACTATGTAAGCTATTCTTTTGTTAGATTCATTGCTCACAACACGTCCACAATGTAAAATGTTATACAATATATTCAAACGAGTCCATTAAAACTTCTTTGAATAAGAACTAGGTCGATTCCTAGAAACTAATTTTTAGTTCGTATTTACAAAAACTAAAACGTTTTACCGTTATATTGAAAATATTAAATTATTTTACAGAAACTTTTTAATTTCTGACCTTACTATAAACTTTTCTTTTTTAAAGTTCATGTTTATTCAACTGCATATGTGCATAACGTCTACAGCCATAATTAAAAACTTTACTTCTAAAATTTAAACTAGTATTAAATTTTTAAATGTAAGACCCCATCTTAAACTGCAGTTACACAAAACTAGATTAAATCTAATCTTAGATTAAATACAATAGTATCCAACCATTGCTTTTAATTTACTATTACATTTAATCGTGTCTTGTTAAACTGATATTGGTCACTGGTTTACTTAAATTTTGGGTTGACTGTCAGGGTGATAATTGTTCTCACTATCATTTATTTGGAAATTAAGAAAACATAAACTTTAACTCAATTTTAAGAAACTGCCCCCTATTCCCTGGACGCCGATCAGATGAAAATTGGGCAAACCCCTAAAAATCGCACCTGACTTAAATAAAATTGTAGTATTGGACCATTTAAAATTCAGCGGCAATTATGTACATTAGACTGTGATTAGACTAGGCAAAGGCTGATGCACACACCACTGGCTGAAATACGCATGGTTTACTTTTATGTTCCCGTCAGTTGTCATTTGTATTTTGTTTGTTCTGGTTTTTTAACGTTTATTTTGTGTCTGTACTTTTCTTATATTAAATCAGTCTTTCTCAAGACTCTACAGTAGTCTTTTGATTTTGAACAAGGTATGTGTTGATGTTTTTTGTATTAATTATAAATAATAATATTGTTTATTAGGTTAGAGTTACAATAATGGCTTATTCTCCACCGCTAAAACGACAATCCAAGCATTTATCAGTTTCCGATAAAGACCGAATTATGAACATATTTAAGACATGCGAACATAATTTCCCAGAACGACCTAAGATAGAGAATATTGAATTTACGGCAACAGCTGCAGGTTGGTTAAATTAGTTTTATTTGCCTTCATGCCTTATGGTACTCAGATAGAATTTCGATTAATTTATGGTGTTTTGTTTAAGGAGTGTGTGTAACAACTGTATATAGCGTTCTCAAGCAATACAGAAGTGATCATGTGTTAACATCACTGAAAGTGTATCACCGATCAAGACCTATTTTGGATAACATCAGTGATGCAACTAAAAGTGCTATTACACGTGAGGTTCATTCTTTTTTCTTAAGAAATGAACCACCAACTATTCAGAAGATAATGACCAGCATTGATGAAAATGAAAATTTGCCTCACCTGAAAAGGACTACGTTAAAATCTTTATTGAAGGAGATAGGCTTTCGGTTAGTAAACAACAAATTTATAAATACCACTCAAATTAAAAACCATTCTTAAAACCAGCTAAAATGTTATTTACAAAGAAATACCTGCAATTAAAAAAAACATTATGGATTTCTCATAAACAAATGATCTTTTTAGGTTTATGTGATTTATGGTTTTTCTTTTATTTTATCGTTTGAATGTTAACATTAAAATCATTTTTAACAAACTTAATTCATTTCACAGGTGGAAAGAATTTTAAAATGTATAACATGTAGGTGTTATTGATACATCTAGGTGTTGCCAAGTAAAAAAAATACAGCTGCTTTGTAGAAAACCATGTAGTACACATTGTTGCTTATTTGACGATTTTTAATTGATTTTGGATATAAACTTACATTGAAATTTGTTACTTCTAAAAAGTCGCCAATGAGTATTATTAATCCATGTAAAATCACATTTTAATTTTTCTTTGAAACATTTCTAAATTAATAAAATTACTTTGCAGTTATACCAAGAGGAAACGTAATAATATGCTGCGAGAAAAAAATGAAATCGTGGCTTGGCGAAGAAGATTCCTTTGTGAAATACAAAAAATTAGAAGTGAAGGAAAGAAAATCTATTATTTAGATGAAACTTGGGTAAATGCAGGACATACTGTCCAAAAGTGTGGATGGACACATCAGTTACTTCAGCTAGGCAAGCTTTTGTGGATGGTCTGTCAACGGGACTTAAAGATCCTTCAGGCAAAGGGAAACGTCTGATAGTACTTCATATTGGATCAGAAGACGGTTTTGTTAAAAATGGATTACTTCTATTTGAGTCAAAAAATACAGGCGACTACCATGAAGAGATGTGTGCAGAGGTTTTCGAAAAGTGGTTTACTGATATCTTGCCGAGCCTAGAAGAAGATGCAGTAATTGTTTTGGATAATGCGTCATATCATAGTAGAAAGTTAGAAAAAAATCCAACCTCTTCCACTAGAAAGGCTGATATTCAAGCTTAGTTGGACAACAAATCAATAGCCTATGAAGATGATATGGTGAAAGCTGAACTGTTAACACTTGTTAAGGAACATGCGCCAATAAATAATAAGTATGTGGTGGATGACATGGCAAAAGCTAGAAGTCGAAGAGTGCTGCGGTTGCCACCGTACCACTGCGAATTCAACCCAATAGAACTGATTTGGGCACAGATGAAGTCGGAAGTTGCTAGAAAAACACTACGTTTAAAATTGGAGATGTGAAAAATTGTTTCATGAAGTTGTTGCTAATGTTACACCAGACAATTGGAAGAAAGCTGTGGAACATGTTATAAAGGTGGAGGTGAAAATGTGGCAGACAGACATTCTACTCGAAATTGAAGTTGACCCTTTGGTCATTGCATTAGGTAGTGATATTTCATCTACCTCTGATTCAAAATCTTATAAAATCAGTGATTTAAAAAAATTATAAACATATCTGTTTAATTTAGACTTCTGTTTTATTGAAATTGTACTTGTGATGTTATATAAGTGTTGACACTTGTTTCAATATTTTTTAATCTTAAGACATGAGCTGTTGAGATATATTTGGTGTTGTTACATACAATTTATTTATTCATTATATGAGAGACGTTATACACAAAATGTTTATTGTAGAATACCTATCATTTATTTATGTTGAAAACTAATTATGTAAATATTTTTTAATTATTGCACCCTTTTGAAACCTAGATCACTAATATATTTGTCTAAATCTAAAATATGTTTGCAACCTGGGAGGCAAAATTTCACTATGAAAATTGAAGGTTACAGGTGTTACAGATTTTAAAAAAAGTATTAGTTGACCACTTTGATATCGATTGCCGAGTCGTTTAATTTGGTAGTTTAGTACAATACAGTCCTGGAAAATACATACTATGAATTTGTGTAGAGATTATACACATTTTCAACTTTTTCGTATATTTCCGTAAATTCACAATTGCGAGAATTCCGCATCACAAATAATTATCGATTATCTAACGCTTTCCTGTGTTTACCTTGTGAATTCGTGTTTTAAATTAAGAATTGCACAGGGCATTACATCAAAGTATTGTTGGTTGCCTACAATTAGGAGTAATACCATTTTAACCGCAGACTAAGATGGGTATACTGTTAGAATAAGTATTCGACCCTTTGTAAATCTGGCTTTGCGTGTAAAAGTATATCGCTTGGGGGCGGTTACCCATTTTCATCTGTTCGGCGTCCGCACTATAGTGCTGACTATTTTAGAAATTAAAATAATATATCCGCCAAGTAATTATTTAGTATTTTTATAAATAGTAACAACAAAATAAAATTAAAATTAAATCTTTGTTAACACTAGTCTTTACAGTGGTTAGGTCATCATCTCTTTAACCGCGAGCCCAACCAATAATTAAAACAAACTAAAAATTATTATAGGTAAAAATCAAACAAAAACATACACTGAATGTATGACTAATTTTTATCCATAAATATTTATCTCTCTCTGTCATCTACAAAAATCTAACAACGCCGTCCTTGCTTAAAACTTTGAAATTGACAAATTGTTTCACATCAGTATACTTCTTGATCTATATTTACACCACCATAGAGTAATAATCAAGCAATAGCAAATATTTAAGTAACATTATATTAATGTGATTAGAATGTTTTAATTCTTAGAAATAATTGTTGTGCAAAGTTTAAAAATTTTTATATTTAATATTCAAGAAATATTAGGTATATGTTTATTCAATTGATTTAGAAAATATAGAAGAAAATACATATGGAAAATATTAAAGTGTATAGGTATTTAAATTATGTGTGGGTAAGCATTTCTGTTTCGTGTAAAGCAACTTTTACATTTCGTAGCTCTATCATAACTCATTTTGCTTACAGTTGACACCTGTTGATGTAGTTTACGTTATTGTGAGTAAGCGCGTGGATAAAACCACAGCCTGGTCTCAATACATTTTTTTTAAAACCACAACGTAGACTCTTGGTGGGTGAATTCTTTGTTATCCTAAAGAATTTTTATAATACGATTTATTAGAACAATCTGATTGTACTGTTTATGTATGCAAACAAAATTATAACAAACAACTTAAGGCAAATATTTACTTACTTTTCTTTGTTATCCTAAACAATTTTTATAATACGATTTATTAAAACAATCTGATTGTTTTGTTTATGTATCCAAACAAAATTATAAAAACAACTTAAAGCAAATATTTACTTAAAACATGTCCCTAATTTATAAAATTGCTACATTTAAACATAGCTTAAGGGGGAACGCCGCAGATTCAACAACTTTCAATGACAACATAACTATTAAAAAAAGATGTATTTTCGTATGTAAAGAAAACTATCAAATAAGCACCGATTTTCTGCACGTCGGCTTGGTCCGTGGCCAAGTATTTTATCACATAGATAAAAAACTGGGAAGTAGAAAAATACTGTGTCAACATTTTTTTAAGAGTAGGTACTAAATACACATTTATTTTATTGGAGTACACTTCTCATTATACCGTGTGTCTCTGGCAAGACGCAACATAGGAATTTCACTATAAAAAAAATTGAATTGATCCACTAAAGCTATGAAATTTTTGTGTTGACGTATACGTTACAATTAATTGTTATTGCGTGTTTGTTGTTGTAATATTCTCTAATTTAATTTTTGAAAATGAGTGTGTATACAATCCCTGAAAAAGTTCAAATAGTTAAGTGGGTATACAGTAGTGGAAGCTGTAGAAACACTTTTGCTTTATTTGCTGCTTTTTTTCCGGATCAGCCAATTCTAAATAGCAGTAAATGATGACTATTTGAAGAAACTGGCATGGCAGTGTACACAAGAATCTGAAGCAGATTCAACAAAACCAGAAGATAGACAACGATGAAGAATTCAATGTACTTGGTGCTGTGGAACTTAACCCTAATATTAGTATTCAACAACTTAGTATCGACTGTGGTGTAAATAGGTGTCGAGTTCATAAAATTTTAAAAAGCATAAACCGATGCTTACAAAAGGCAAGAATTTTGTGAAACATTAATAGAGATACGCAATAATGATATGAATTTAGTTAAGAATATTTGCTTCACCGACGAATGTTTGTTTAATCTCAATGTAGTTTGCGGTATCAGCATGATGGGTGTCCAGCACATAATGCGAATCAAATAAAACAACTTTTAAATGAAGCACTTCCTAGAACCTGAATTGGAAAAGGTGAGGAAGATACTAGGCCACCAAGATTACTAGGCTTGTACACCAACGACTTCTTTTTATGGCCTTACATTTTTTCGAAGATTTTCACCGACAGACCCCACGATACATTTGAGTCTTTAAGAGATAAAATTGTGGAAGTTTGCTTTAATATACCAACAAATATGATTTCAAATGTGCAACGAAACTTCTATTTGGGCCACTGTTTAGCAGTAAACGGGCAGCATTTTAACCAGTTTCTATAAGCCAAGCGCTTCGCATGTAATACTTATTAGCTTTCAGTTCTGTATATCCACAAACAAATCGGTCCTTTTCAGGACCACTAACACATTTATAGAAAAGAATTTTTAATACGATGTAATTAAAACTTAAAACGACAATAACTTTTAATAAAAAATCGTATTTGAAATTACAACATTTCTTAAAATTGTTCTTGGATGGTTTTAAAACAATAATCATGTTATCTTGTTTGTTGACTCCTGGATTCTAGTAAAACCTAAAATAGAAAGTCAAAAAAAAAATACCAAATTAAATAATTTAACCCTTAAGTACGGAGGTGCCGTCTGAGAGGCAGCGCGAAAACGAATTACCATAATTGGTTAAAAACCCTAACTCCCACTACGGCGTCACTTCATGTATTCTTAGGGTGATTGGTGGTTTACCGGTACACGAAGTATCATATATCTAAAACTAGAAACGAGTCAGTTATTAGAGATTTTCTCGCGGTGCGGTCTGATAGACGGCACGTCCGGGTGTACGTTATAAAATCGGTCGAAAAGTTTTTGTACAAATATGGCCGGTCCATCAAAACGCGTGCGGTTTGGTGATGCAGATTATGAGGAAACATTATTAAAGTGGTATCATGAAGCAGACAGTGATGCGAGTGACATTGACAATATCCCAGAGGAAGATTGCGAAGATTCTGATCATTATATTGCTTCAGAACAATCGGCGGACAGTAATGATGAAAGTGAAGATATAGAGCCGCTATTAAACGAAATACAGTATTTTTATGGAAAAAATAACAATAAATGGAGCAAAACTGAAGTACGTCGATCATCTCGTACACCTAAACATAACATAGTGATGAAAGTGCCTATTTTGAAAACCAAATCTCAAAGAATCGGGACACAAGCAGATCCTTTAACAGTTTGGCAAATGTTATTTAGCGACGAAATTATGACGAATATTATAAGATGGACAAATAAAAGACTACACAAAATAAGATCCGATAAAACAAATCAAAACAGGACTGAACTAAAAAATATTGACATTGTCGAACTAAAAGCATTTATAGGATGCCTTGTGTATACCTCAGTTTTTAATTCAAATCATGAAAATCTAAAAACTCTATTTGCAACGGATGGCACTGGCCGGGAAGTGTTTAGGGCTGTAATGAGTCGTGAAAGGTTTGGTGTCCTCTTGTCAGCTTTACGGTTTGATAATCCCGATGATCGTGATCAACGAAAAGAAAAAACTCCGGCAGCCGCAGTATCAGAAATATTTGAACAATTTATTCAGAATTGTCGAGATTGTTATGGAATTGGAGCATCTGCGTGTATTGACGAAATGCTTGTTAGTTTTCGGGGCCGATGCCGATTCAAGGTTTATATGCCCAATAAACCTGACAAATACGGACTAAAAATAATGTGCCTTACGGATGCCAGAACTAGCTACTTGTACAACGCATATATTTATTGCGGCAAAGACACTGATGGTATTTCACTTTCACCCGAAGAGAAACAATTTTCGAAGCCAACTCAATCCGTAATACGACTTGCTAAACCTTTATTCACTACTAATCGAAACATAACAGCAGACAATTGGTTTTCATCGATAGAGCTTGCCGAGTTTCTTTTTTCTAAAGGTCTTACGTACGTTGGAACATTACGAAAAACAAAAGGGATATTCTAGCGAATTTTTACCCAGCAGAAAGAAAGAAGTGGGAAGTACTCTCTATGGATTTCAGGAAAATTTAACCCTCATATCTCATGTGACGCGCAAAGGTAAAGCAACACTTTTAATCTCTTCAATGCATAATACAATTTGCAATGATCCTGAGAGTAATAAACCGGAGATCATTGAATTCTATAATAAAACTAAAGGTGGCGTCGACGCCCTTGACGAAAAATGCGCTAAAAGTACTACAAGTCGTCGAACTCGAAGATGGCCTATGGCAATATTTTTTCGTTTGGTTGATATATCTATTGTTAATGCATATATTTTACACCAGGCCTATAAAGATAATCCAAAAATACCAGACAAATCACCATTTGCAAAACAGTTAGCCAAACAACTTGTTGAAGAGCACATGAAAATACGAGCAGCGAGTAAATACATACCTCGGGAAATAAGGGACAGTATCCGTCAAATCCTTGGACTTCCTGAAGAACACGAGCAGGCTGATGACAATGTGGATATATTACAAAAAAGAAAATTGTGTCATTTATGCCCGAGAAAGAAAAACCGCATGACAAAATATCTTTGTTTCAAATGCAAAAATCCAGTATGCTTACAATGTACGAAGCCAGTCTGCAAGAACTGCACTGAAAAACTTTGAATTTTCTCGTTTTCGTTTTGAAATTATTTTTTTGTATCATTTTTATTGGTTTTCATGTAGTAAATGCTTTAAAATTATAGCTGTGTACTTTTATTGATATTAAAAACCCCGATTTGAAGTATACCGAAAACAGCTGGATTTGTCGTCATAAAATTGCTTGCTTTAAAGTATTACTTATTAAAGAGCTTCCTAATACTTAAAAGAATGTCTAGAATTACCAGTTACAAAATATATTTGAAGACATTTGGTATTATGCTGCAATTCATGTGGTAGTCTGTCAGACGGCATATCCGAGTTTATGCTCCAAACATCGCACCTCCGAACTTAAGGGTTAAAGCACAAACCTTTACGCTCTCATTATTCATAACATTAAAAACCTTAATCGGGCATTTTCTAAAAATATTCATTAATCCCATGAGTTTCATATTGTTGACAATCAAAAATCTCAAAATGTATAACACCTCTAATTCTGGGTTATACTTTACTTCGCTGATTCCGAATAAAGTCCTTAGAACACCAACTTCTGTTTATCGGTAGAGACCTGTGGTAGAGACAAACTACTCGATACATACTAATAGATATATCTGTCTTATCTATAATAACAAGTGTAGTGACTTAAAATTAATTTTTAGCTTCAGAATACCTGCATATTCTAGCAAGATGCAAGTATTATGTCTAATAGTTTACACACAGGTCTACAATACAAGAAAAGAAACGACTCATTTAACCTCAAATTCAATACGAACAGGTTTTGTGCAAAAGTATTTCAATAGTTATATTAAAACATGATAGCAACTAAACATTGATTCAAATTTTCGTAAAATTACAAAATACTAAATACTTATTTTTTACAAACTTAAAGAATAATTTTACATTTGAAGGAAGATTAGACATTCTACACTTGTTCTCTCTTTCTACCTTCAACAAAATGTCGTAACGTAGAGGATATACTACAATTTGAAATTTTCATAGCAATAGTAGATCAAATCAAATTTTTTCTATAGTAAAAATCCTATGCTGCGTCTTGCCAGAGACACACAGTATACAATTATACAAGTGAGAAATAAGGTTGTTTTATTAAAGGAAAAAAACAAAAGAATAACTAGACAAATCAGCAACGTGTGTTTATTCTTCTTTTACAAAGTAATTATTGAGAATATGAAACGTCATCACCATAGAGTTTTCAACTAAATGCTTACACTCACGTGTGTGGTAATACACAAATGAAATAAACACACATTATTTATGCACAATAAATGCGTTACCAACGAACTACTTCTACAATTAAACACATACAAATAATAAACATTCATAACAGTTTAGTTGCATTAACACCCTTTGACGTCATACTAATAAAAGGTACTCAAATTATACGAAAGGTTCCTAACATTTACTTAAAAATAGGTTGAAACATTTGGTTAATTGCATTTTAAAAACTTAACTCTAATTAAATGATTAAATTAATGTAATAAACTCATATGTGTAAAATCGTTGGAAAAAAAGTACCCTATTTTAGAATGCGGACAATGCTAATTTATTTGTCTTGAATCAAAAATTAAAGTTTGTTTTGCTTATGTATACATTTTTGTTTGTCTCATATTAAAGTCGTCGTTATGTCGAAAACGGACTACAAACTTTTACGTAGGAGGGTCAAAGTAATCGAGAATCATGTGTAATCGGATAGGTTTTTTTAATAAAGCACGAAACTACAATCTTCTTCGTCTCTCGCTATCTAAAACGACTGAAATAATGCCCACTCGAGGGGTCGACATTTTGCTGTTGGGAAACTCCCTAAGTTTGGCTTACTTTCGGAGATATTCAAATATAACCAAAATTGTGCTATTTCGTTTTTATTGTATTCTGAAGTTATTTAAAAAGTTTCCAAAAAACTGAATGCACTTTGTACTTGCCACTCTTTCTGCTCACAAATTTTTACTACAACGTTTCGTTTCAAAGAAACCATTATCAACTTTATTTTTTCTTGTGGCCTCCAGAAAAGTACACTCTGTATAAGAAAGCAATTTTTATTACACTGATAAACTGATACTACTATGTCAATCGAATTGATTCTGTCAGAACTAACAATAGACTTCATTTTTTCGCTGCCATGGTTTCATTCAGCGCACACTAGACCAAAAAGATTAGAAATTTACTAAAACGTAATTTTTCTCAATAAAATCACGAATAACTATATTATGTAGTAAATCGTAGAATTTGCAATGAAAAATGCTTTTTTATAAGGAGTTTACTTTTTTGACTGCCATAAGAAAAAATATAGTTAATAATGGTTTCTTCAAAACAAAACGTTGTAATAGAAATTTGTAAACGCCATCTTGTAGAGCAGAATGAGTGGCAATGACAAAGTGTATTCAGTTTATTGGTATCTGTTTGAATAACTGCAGAATATAATAATAACGAAATGGCACAATTTTGGTTTTCTTCGAATATCTCCGGAAGTAAACCGAACTCAACGAGTTTCTCAACAGCAAAATGTTGACCCCTTGAGTGGGCAACTTTTTCCAAATTTAACCGACTCTGTATCTCTCACGGTTTCCGAGATCTCCATGATGTTCATTCTTATCTTGGACACACTCTATAGTAACATCGGTGCACCTGGTGTTTAGGCAAATGTATTAATTTTTTCTCAAAATAAACGTTAACGTAAATACTAAATGTCGCTTTAATATTTTGAATTTTGCTGTGTTTAGAGTTTTACTTGAAAGATAAAGAGTATGTTTATCTCGCTATAGAGCTTCTTTTGTTTTCACCGTTACAGGATCCCGGTAAAGCATTGAGAAATATTGGTAATATTTAACTGAAATTTTAATTAACTTAAAAATAAAAAACTACAAATATTTCGATGAACCGAGGTCGCATCCAAATATCTGCGTTAATATGCCTCCAAAAGTCAGCGCGTAAACGTCTAAATGTTTAAATTTTAAGAACTGTGTCGTGCTCCCTTAATAATGACTATTGAATAAGACCGTTGGGTCAAATGTCAATATGTATCGACAACCTTTAATAATACAGCAAGAGTTGATCCCAATATAAGTCAACTTTAACAATATCAATTGCAAAATAATGTCACCAATCAACAAAAACTTAATCCCTCCCTTAATCCACACATATTACAAACATATTGTTTTATAAATATAAGGGCAAACGTCGCTACCCATAAATCATTCAATTCCACTAACATACATGTTCTAACCTAGAAATCAGCAATTTAATAATATCTAAATGAACCTGAAACTGCTGAATCATCGTTAAACGGAGGAAATACCAGAGAATGTCATCTACTCTCATAGAAAAAACGCCATCGGCAAATATATAGCAAGAAAACTGCTCAGTAAAACATAATTTCTGACAATCGCCACATCTTATCCCCTCCGAGAAAAATCATACAAAAAATAGAGTTATGATGGTACTATAAGTTAGTAAACCTGTAAAATACAATATAAAAGCAAAAACAATAATTTGTAAAAACAAACAACAAAGCTTAATTGAATTTAAAAGAAATTTAAAAAAGTATACTCGCAATTCAAACCATAGAGGATCAGCCGTGCAATTTAGTTACATATTATAGTCGCGCTTGCGAAACATCTGAGTTATTGCATTTGATTGGCTCCAACAAGAACGTCATAAGTGATAGATTTTTAACAAATTTATAATTTTTATTTTCTGACTATTTATGTCGAATTGTTTCTGATTAGACAAGTTGTGTTACGGGGCGCTTAAGTTTGGAAAAGTGCTAGTGTCCAACTCAGTCACGGAAATCTTACATATGAAATTGTAATTTACTGAATGTTGTTTATCTTAACTTGTCAGTTTTTTATTAGTCTGTTTTATTGGGGTTCAGTGGAAAAACAGCTCATTTTAATTCTAAACTCATATGTCTAGATTTTAGTGTTGAACTGCGCTCTATGGAATATGGATTTTTTTTCAAATAAATATTATTATTAATATTATTATTATTGAAATGCATGTTTTGCGTCATCTCGTGTATAAAGAACACGTACAAACTGTTGGCATTTCTTAGTATATTATTATTATCTATACCTGATTATTTCCCAGTTATAGAAACAATAATTACCCTCTAAACTGGATAATTTCCGCACTAACTAGGACCGGTATCCAAAGAAATTGAAGGAATCTACATATCGTCGCCTTAATTGCCAAACTGCGTAAGTCCTTTTTTTATAATTTTACAAGAGAAGGAAAAAAAACAAAATTTATCATCCCTTTTCAATCAGAAACAAATATTACAATGGACAAATGACGTTAAAAATTCTAATACTGTATATACATTTGCCAAAAATATTATTGTTTTTATTCGAAAAGGAACATATGTACTTTTATAGGGTAACAAATGTTAAGAAATTGGAAATACACATTTGAATAAAAACCAAAACTACGCGTACATCAGGGACAAAATTATTGAAATTATTACAAAATAACTTTATTTAGTTAACGCAAATGGAAAACAAACTAATATAAAAACAAAAAGTAATAATAGAACTTGTTATCAGCAAAAGTTAAATAATTATCTCAAAAACCTAATCTAAGCTCAAACATCGGGTAATCAGGTTCCAGAGCCGGTTGTTCTTCTTGGTTTAATGGATGTGAAAAACTTTAGTGTATATAATTTTTTTTTAAATAAAAATAAAAAAATTAGATAGCATTAAACCCTTATTTCTGACTTTAAGTGGAGTTACGCAGTTTGCGAATTAAGCCGGCAATATAAGATTAAAATATGAAATTAAAAAACTACTAGAAATTAAAATGTTATTATCGAAAAAGGGAAGATCCGGAACACAATGGTAAAGAAGAGATGTTGATGTTGCGTCAATATGCGTTGTAGAAGGCCTTATTTAAGGGATCGGAAGAGGTAGAGGAAGGTGTTTTAATGTTTTAAGTTGCTTAAAGAAACTGTTGACAAGCATAGATTAACCTGAAATAAAATATATAATTGTAGCAAAACAAGAATTACTGTTAACCCCAAAGGCCACTCTAGAGTATTGTCCTCAAGAGGAAAACGTCAAGTTGGAATACTGACTTCTGCCGCACGTAGGCAAACTGTAACTACAGAAATATGTTTCTTGGCATCGGGGTCTTATATATCTGTAATTTGTACGCATTGATCACAGTCACGTAGAGTCATTGGTCAATGCAACTTTGTTCTTTCGTTCGTTCTTTGTTTATTTAAGTTCTTTTTGTTCGTTGAATCACTAAACCTACAACGCTCTTCTCGCAGGTTATGTGTCTAGATTAATTCAGGGATTAGCGGTTAAGTGTAAAACATTTAAAAAAATAAAAGTCCTTTAAATACCCAAAAATTGAGCCATTAAACCAAAAAAAATAAGAAACGTGTCTAAAAGGAAAAATGACAAAACTTCCGTTTCCTAAAAGATCTATGAAAACTACTGAAATTCTGGATATCGTACATACCGACGTTTGATGAAGCCACGCGATGGACAGATGTATACTTTATTAGACACAAATCTAAAGTTTCCGAAAACATAAAAATAATATATAAATATGGTTGGAAACCAGAAGAATCGAAAAATCAAGTGTAGACAGTCCGATAATGGGAAAGATAATGTAAACCCAGAAATACAAACATTTTTGAGTGATCATTGAATTTTACACAGATTAACCGTACTTCATACTCCCGAAGAAAATGGGATTGCTGAACCGAAAAATTAAGTGGTTGTTAAGATGGCATGCTATTGGAGTTTAATCTACCAGAAAAGTATTGGGATGAAGCGATCAACAGAGCGTGTTGTATCCGAAACCGATGCCCAAGCAAGTGTATTAACAAAAAGACACCATATCAGCTATAGGCAAGCGAAATACTCGATGTCAGCACACTTCAACAATTTGGTTGTAGTGTTTATTATTTGAACAAGGAAACACGAAGAAGCTTGATATTCAAAGCAAATGCGGACTTTTCGTAGGTTATTCAAACCAATTGAAAGGTTTTTGGAATATGGGATCCAAACCCAACAAAATCAGTAATTGCCCGTGACGTCAAATAATACATTACACAATAGGAGAGAACGTCATAAAGTCTACGAACCTATTTGACTTTGACCGAGCCGAATAGGTGACCGAAACGAAGCATGTGGAAATTGAAATGCGTTCTAAAGTTATCCATAAAGATGATAACAATATTAATCTAAACAATGATTACGACAACAAAGTGGACAGTACATCGGTTCAAAAAACGGTGGGAAGAACAAGAATAATCAGACTAGGCCTGCATGGACCACAAAGAAAAGAGCCCCACACGGTTCAAGGGGAAGAACAAGATCGAGAAAGCGTCGCTAAAGAGTCATGCTTTATCAGGTAAAAACGCAACATAAAAATAAATGACCGACCCGAACATGATAGTGTTATTGGTAGTCGAAAAGTTTTACGAAACAAACTATTCATGGAACCTCCACAACAAGTTCTAGAAACTTTAGAAAGGATTGTAAAGAATCGAATAAATGTGTCGACATAAAGCAAAAAGCAAAGAAAATAATTCAGAAATTAAAGTCCGGAAACAAAGCCTGTTTACTCAAAAGAGCATTATATGGACAGAGCATCAATGTCACTCTAACTAAAATTAACCCGTGCGTATACACCTTGAATCGGAATAATATGTTAACTATAATTTTTACGTATATCTTTGATGTTTTGATATCGTAAATAGTTCAGAAAATTATTGACCAGATTCTACCACAAAATTTTAAAATAACCGATATCGATAACGTAGGATATTACTTGGGTATTTAATTTCGTCGACACATAACGGAATTCATGTGACTCAGCAGGGATATGTGGAAGAATTATTAAAAAAGTATGGAATGTCTAGATGTAAACTTACTTCGATTTCAATGGAATCCAATGTAAGGCAAAAATGGGATAAGAAAAATTTCGAATAGGACACGAAGCCTGCCATACCATGAACTCGTGGGTGCTTTGACATATTTAGCACTGACTACTCGCTCCGATATTTGTCCAGCTGTGAGTTATCTTGGTCAATTTAACCATGGTTATAATAAACCACACTGGTTGGCCGCTAAGAGAGTGTTGAGATACCTTAAAGAGACAAAAAATTTAAGTCTCTATTATACAAGAGATACTAATCATTTGCTGTTATGTCGATGCAAATTGTGATTCTACTGACAGAAGATTTTTGAATTTTAAAGTTTAATGTTACAAATCGATATTGGATCCATTTAATTTGAGTATTAAATAATTTTTTATAGTATATGTAAAATTAATATGATGATAGTTTTAAATATATTTTTTTAAATGTGACCGGTGTTGATTTTACAATTTAAAACACTCATCTTCGGACATTAACGGTATTCAATAAATATGTATAATATTTACAAAAATTGATAAAATTGATTTTTATTTTTTTATTAACATAATAAATATTTATTGAAAACCGTTAATGTACGAATGACTTTAAGTTGTAAAGTTAAAACCGGTCACATTTAATAAAAAATATTTAAGCTGCATTGGATCTCCCATCACATTAAATGTATATACATAATTATACATAGTTCTCTAACAAAAACGTAACGAAGGACTTTGTAGCTAACTGAAATGTTTTTAGAAAAATCCAAAAACTGGTCAATTCTATTTTAAAAAAGGACAGCTTTTGGTGTAAGTTTTACCTTTACATTGTTTCACCCCTTTGCGCTGTTAAAACAACCATTCAAATCTTAATAGAGATGGTAGTGCAGTAAATTTTTGAAAATTTATTTATAATTAAAAAAAATTGCGCTAACACTAAGAAAGAAAAATTAAGGCATGTAGGAATAAGCAATGAAAAAAAGTATTTTGCTTGTCAAGTTGCTTGATTAAAAGGTTATTTTTACAGTTGTCAACATTGTCAGTTTAATTCTTATAGTAGGGGGTAAATAACTATAATAAAAATTAAAAACAAAATTTAAAATCGTTTAAATTAACAGTTTTTTTTTCAATTAAACCAGTATTACGAGGGTTGCCTTTTAAGTGTCGGGAATGAAGAAAAGTGTAAGGGGTATAATAACGCATTTTTTTAATTGTTTTTCAAAGTACTCTCCGCCATAGTCAATGCACTTTTGCATTTGATGGAACCAGTCGTTGTAGCATTTATTCCATTCCGAAGTAGGTGTAGTAAAAATTGCTGTTTTGTAAGCATCCACCGCTTCTTCAGACGTCTGGAACCGCTTTCCTCGTGGCATATTCTTGATTCTTGAGAATGTAAAAAAATCTTCAATATTTTGCTGTTCCAAAAACGACTTTGTTGCTCGAGCGGTGTGCGAGCTTGCATTGTCTTGATGGAGCATAATGCGTCGATTTGGGTTATCTTTCCAAAGCTCGGCGATTACTTCAGGCAAGCAAATGATCGTATACCATTGAGCATCAACTGTTCTTTGATTTTCAAGAGCAATCGTTGCTACATGCCCTGATTTGGCAACAAACGATGCAACCATTTTCTTGGCAACGCTGCGAGAGCGAACAACTTTTGTCGGTTTCAGTTCACTTTGGAAGACCCATACCTACTGCAGATTGTCGTTTCGATTTAGGCTCATAGCTATAGATTCATCATTCATCACCACTTACAATGTTGTAAACGTGTTGTAGAGTTTTTCGACACAAATTGCTACTTTCTGTTCTTGTGTGGAACCATGTTGCGAACAGCATCCACGTTTTCTTGAGTGACGACGGTTTTTGGTCGCCCTTCACGCGGTTCGTCACTGAGGTTAGAGCGTCCTCGCTGAAACTCTGCCAGCGATAAATGGTTGTCTTTGATGGTGCTTCTTTGCCAAAAACATCAACAAGTTCTGCGACGCATTCTTGCTGGGTGAGGCTTTGTTGAAAGTTATAAAAAATAATCGTGCTTAATTTCATCTCGTACAGCGACCTGGGAACTTTAACACGCCACGGTTTAAAAACTATCAAGCCGATCTAAATGATATTTTGACATAGACATTGACAAATACCAACAGTTGTTTATAAACAGTTTTTCTGGTTGCTAGGTGATAAGGAACGTTCTATTCCCGACACTTAAAAGGCAACCCTCGTAATATCGCAAAAACATTTAAATGAATTAATGTTTGAAAACGTCTGCCTTCTGTGTTCATACAGTAATAGAAGTAACAAAAGAGAAAACACCAAAAAACTGCACAAAAAACTATACTCGGGCACGTGTTTTAATATAAGCTATCGTCATCAGCGAACCGATACTAAAAATAAAAACAATAGGAAGCTTAATACTATATACTGTCTGCGTGTCACGCATCGTTACATATCATTGATTCTTATTGTCAGGGATTTATCTGAGTTTTCCGTGAATTTAAGGGAACTGACAAAAAAAGGGCGTAGAGGTTGTTATCAACCGTGGGCGAAGCTTTCCAAATCAACCTACCTTTCTTGTGGGTGATTACGTGCCGCCACTGGTGGAAGCAGTCGGTTAAACCTCAAAACAATAGTTCCAATAACATACCCAAAATCTAACCATTAATTATAAAAAAATTTTATTTCGATGTGCATGTAAAGGTGAAGGATAATAATATTTCATATTTCGTAGTAGGGTACAGCGTTTTAAGTCACGCCGCAGCTGCAGTATGGTTCACACACGGATAGTTTTAATTTACTTAATCTAAGGGATAAAGGATGGTATGAATGATAGAAAAATATTAGGTATGATAGATTAATTTTACTATTTTGACTCAGGTACTTAGCGACAGTATTTCAGAAGTCGACCGGGTAGATTCCATTTAGATGAACATGTGTCAAAGTTTTGCAGGGATGTTCCACCAATTGCTCCTTCCTTTCCAATTTTATTTGTGGCCCAGAAGGGTTTGTACGATGGAGTATGGGCCCCGGATACTAATTATGTAGTCCCCCGTAATTTTCGAAGTTACATTTGGTTTACTTTTGGGATTCTATACTTCAGCGAAGGTATTTAATTATGGTATTAACTAAATAAATAAGGGCTATAATTTGATCTACAAAACAGGCATAAGCTTTGAATCAAACTTGTACATAATTTTCATTCCAGTGGCCGCAAAACATAGAAAACACTAAAAATGTTTTGCGGCAACTTTAACACGTTACATTATATAAGCTTGAATAATTCCGAAAAACCTAATGGACCGTGGTCATAATAATTCATAAGCAAACTTTTGTTTTGAAAAATTTCTAAACTTTCACAAGAATCAAGTTTGTTTTTACTATCTACACTCTTAATTAATTCAATGTCGTCTACTCTATGACCATTTTCAAGCATATGCTTGACAACACTGGACCTATCTGAACAATGAGGTGTAACGATGCGCAGATAGTATATATAAGCTTCGTATTGTTTTTTTTAGTATCGGTTCGCTGATGATAGCTTAGTTATTGAAACACGTGTCCGAGTATAGTTTTTTGTGTCTACATTTTATAGCATCACTGGGATAATAAGTCGACGTTTTACAATTCGTTCACGTAATTCTTGTAAAGAAACCGATGTAGTGGAATAAATTATGCTTTTTAAGTGACCCCACAAAAAAAATTATTTCAGCGAAATCTGGTGATCGTGGAGGGCATTTTGTTGATCTCCTTCTCCCAATTTAAGGGTCTGGATATTTTTGGTCAAGGCATTGGCAAACTGCTTGAGCATAAGGAGTACGAACTCTGTCCTGGTTTTCCCAGTATCCTTAATTATTTTCCAACATTTCGGTTAACATTAAATCAGCGTGAGTCTTTAACAAATCTAAATACAGCTCTCCAGTCAAATTTTAAAAATCCAACTACCTAAAATGCATGTCAAAACATTTAATGTTTGCGGAGTTTGAGTTTGCACTTTCTGAAATAAGTACAGGTTTGAATCGGACCAATACCGACAGTCGATAACATTTGCATTTAAAAAAAAAAACGAGCTCATTATTTCACAAAATTGTAAACGGCAATCGAAATCACTTTTGTTCAGTTCTTGTACTAATTTTATCTTATAAGAGTAAAATTTGTGCTTTTTAGAACTGGTAGTACGCTGGTTTGCGGCAAATCAGAGTCGTTGCCTTTTGTCTTGTACTTTGCTGTGGATTAACAAGAACTTGAGCTAAAAGTGTCATTTCCATTGTTTCATTTCTGATTACACGTTCTACGTTCCTCTTCTGGTTGGATGCCGATCCAGTTGTTGGAATTTGGGTACTAATCCAAAACATACTTTCTGTAAGTGTTTTTCTCTAGATGGCTTTGATTAAATAACTACATTACATTTACGTATCTATTGCTAAAAAAAGTAGAATAAGTTGAACCTTCTCAGGTATTGAGTAAACGATTTTTAAAGTTAAAAATTGGTAGCCTAATGACACCCTCTAAATAGCAAAAACAAAACTTTTCAATTAAAAATTGACAAACAAACGCCTTTTTTTATTGCTTATTTCTAGATGCCTTAATTTTCCTCTCTTAGTGTTTGTGCAGTTAAAACTTCAATTTTTTTAAATTATGAATAAATACTCAAAAAACTGCGCTGAAATTAGAGAAGCCAGATCTTATAAATAAGGTATCACTTGCTCTATCATCCCTATAAAGACTTTAGTAGTTTTCATAAAGCTGTTCCCCTTTAAAATTAAATAACCGGTTTTTGGTTTTTTCAAAAACGTTTCAGTTCGCCACAAATATCTCTATTATTGGTAAGTTTATTTCCTTTTCAATATTTTTTTATAGTAGTTTACCTTCTCATAGGAGGGCAAGCTACAGTGTTTGTGTTTACCCTGCCCCTCCTAAGAAGGTAAACGACTTTAAGAAAAATATTAAGGAGAAAATTAACTTACCAAATATCACCAATTCCTTAGAATAATGGTAACTCCATCCACTCAAATTAAATAATTTGTCGAAAAGTAAATACTTTACAAACTTAAATTAAGATTAATCAGTTTATAATAAATTTTGGTTTGCATTTTATAAAATAGTTAATGCAACGATTAAGGAATAAGATCCAGACTAATAAAAATGGATTACGTAAAAATGATTTGAATTCCTTAACCTATCGACATGTGATTTTACAAAAGCAATAAAGCGATTACTGAGCATTTTATGTTTATTAACTTTTTGTTCGTAGAAAATGCTGCACATATTTTAATGTAATTTCTGAAAACGAAATAATTTATATGTAAACATAAACGTATTAAGATATGTATAAAGCACAAGGAAACCTCATTATAAATAATTCCGTAGTAAAGCTTGTATAGTAAAATACGTTAGTACTGCTTACGACGTCAAATGAGTTCTTTTTCTTAGAAAGCTGTTCTGCTTTTACCGCTGCTTGTGAATTTATTACCAAGTTACCTTTGTGGTTTTATACTAAATTTTCTTATCTTCTAAACTTAATCTTAAGTTTTCCAACAGTTTTTAAGCAGCTAAGACTCAAAATTTTCGTCTGAACTTTAACGAATAAATTTCAAATAAAAAATATTTGTAGACTGTAGACAAAGTTTTCGTTTTACCTAAGTCAAAGTTATTGGATTTTTTTACATTACATATAACTTATCAGTTATGAATCTAATCTAATTAGTTTTTCTTCTTTTGTTTAATTTTTAATTTTATGTCAAATTATATTCTTTTATTATACGTACATCATAACACTCGAAGAGAAGGTATCAAAATTTGATATCTTCCATACAACTCTCAAAATACAAAAATTCTGAAGTATTTGACTTCTTATAGGAAGTGGAATTCCACACCTAATAAATAATATGCCGAAGAGGAAGTACGTCATAATAAGAGAACAAAACACTGAATGAAGGGCGTGGGTTCTACGCCCGTGTGTATTAAAAATATTTCTTAAATATGTAAAAAGTGAGGTTAGATGACAAGATATTGAAAAATGCCTAAGAGAAAAGTTGTTCAGAATTAGATTATACGTCTATGTGCAAATTTTCAAAAAAAATAACGACTTTTCAAAAATATTAGTTTTCCGGCAACAACTTTTCTCTTAGGCATTTTTCAATATCTTGTCATCTAGTCTCACTTTTTACATATTTAAAAAATATTTTTAATTTTGCCGCTATGGCAGTGGTCACATGACATTTATCAAAGTGTTTTTTTTGTTATTCAATATGCTGAATTCATTTGCCAGAAGAAATTTTCGGATATCTCAAATACAATTTTTTTTCCACTTGATGTAAACTCTCTGCCAGTCACTGTATAATTATAATTTCATGTGTGTTCAAAACCAATTGTTAACAATCAGAATTAATTATTTTTGATAATTTTTGTGCTCAAAGAATCCCCCGACAAATTAAGTATACGTTCGTTTGCGTCAGCATTTCATTATTACAGTGAAACGTTAAATCGGTTATTTAGACATAATTAGGGAAATAAATAGAATATATTTAATATTAAATTTGGGTTTGTATTATAAATAAAACTGTTCTAGAGACGTGGATTACGTATTCGGTCATCTTTTTTTGGGAAAAACGATATTTCTGCTTGATACTAGTCTACTTATTTGTGATACAATCTGCATTGTTATTATCTACAATTACATCTATATTTTGATTGTATATATCTATACCTCAATGAAAGCTCGGTAAAATTGTATATTTCTTTCTTTCTTTAACGGTTTGTTCTTTTGTATGGTAAGTCCCTACTGGTTGATATTAAAAACTACGACTCGTAGGGTAGCGTCCTTGTCTCGAAAGCACTATTTTTACAGCTGCTACAATTTTAAAGATTGTCCACGACCTCTCACCGATATAAGCTAAATAAACTGTAACAAAATGTTGGTGTATAGGTGTAATTCATTGTAACGCAGATCTGATTAGATTTTGAGCATAATCTGAGAAACTAAAAACCTAAATTTATTTCACCTTCTTGGAATTTTTCCAAATATATTCATTTTACACATTTTCTCTTCAAATAAAAGTTGTTTGTAATTTGATTACAACAATTTCTGTATAAAATATTTTTTTATGCGATAAGTAATTACTGCGATATGATAATCACGTGACCCTAATTGTTTTCAAATTATTGCCGAAAATATTGATTATACAAAAAAACTTATGACAAAAAAGTTATTTTAAATTTTATTATCTAGTAGTACAGGGAATTATTCTATAGCATTAAAACGACAAATAACCTTCGCATGAATTTATTTCTTACAATTTGCCGATACCTGATAAACCGCTGCAAAGAAGTTTGATAGTCACCAACCCCGGTAAATTCTACACTACTGGGTAAAAACCGCACAAGTCGTGGTTTGACTTATACGTAATTGTTGTAACAACCCTTAGTAAGCGGCCTTAATTACTTATTTGTATTAACAGAAAAACAAAAAAATTATCAGAAAAACCGGCACAAAATCCCACTGTCAAAATCAACCACCTTGAGATTGTAGTTCCGTACACGCCGTTTACATACCGTCACAAACAATATTAATACTGTATTGTTAACATATATTTTGCATTTTAATTACAATAATTTTATGTTTTATTTTAAGTAGAGAAGTATAATGTATGTTGTCGAACCCTACAAAGATTATTTCTTTGTTGAAGTTACTCCCGTGTTGCATATACATTCTGTAGACTGCCTCCTTAGCTACAACTAGCGACTGGCTCAAAGAAGGTACAAGACATACAGATTAATCCATTGAAGAAATCTTTCAGTTTGCATTCAACCAGATAGATGGCTGTTGTAAATAGAATCGGATGCTTTTCGAGAGCAATTGATTGGTTAGAGAAGCCTTCAACATCCACAAACATCCAGAAAACTTGAACAGAAAGAAGAAAACCCTGAAGCTCAACTAGATCTGTGATCCGATCCTCAAGTACACATCAACGGCACCTTAAGAAGATCCGCACTTAACCAACGCAAGCCCCGCCCCCTCAAAACCCGCATAAATACTAACTGCGAAGTAAAAATCAGAGTATCTAAGCACTCGTGTTAGCCAAACATTGGGAAGAAATTCCAATTTACAACTGACTTTAGACTCGAATCTAGACAGCACTAGTTCATTTGCTTCAAAGTTTGGGAAAAAATAAACATGCCAAACCTTAACCAGCCTAAAAAGTTTAGCTTGTAGTACGGAGGATTTTGACAACTAGATCCGGAAACTAAAGTGAAGATTCATTTGAACAACATGTTGTTCTTGGAGTACTCTAAAGTACTGTCAGTAAAATACCATAAAAGTAAAGACACTATGTAACATGTACACTGCTCAAAACAATTAGAGGAACACTATGAAATATGAAAATATTTTTTCATTAGATAAAGATACAAACATAAAATTAATAAAGTACATTATTTGTGGTTATTTATTTATTTATTGCTTATGTCAGTAAAAACAAGTGAATAACGCTGACAATTAACTTTTCAAATAATTCCGCTATGTAAGCAATTGAATCTTGTGCTTATTTTTCAAAGTAAAACACTTGTTATATAGAGTTAGTATTGTGTATGGCCTCCACGACATTTGATGACAGTTTGGCACTTTTGTGGCATGCTCCCAATAAGATTCTGGATTTCCTCTTGCGGGATATTCTCCCATTCGTCCTTCAGAGCATCTCCAAGTTGCTGTAGAGTTTGTGGGGCTTGATGTCGGTTCCTGACCTTCTTGTCTAGAAGATCGTACAAGTGTTCAATAGAGTTGAGGTATGGGCTAACCGCTGGCCACTCCATTACCTCAATTTCATTCCTCTTCAGGAAATCCCTGGTGACAGCCGCAGAATGTGCCTTGGCATTATCCTGCATAAACAGAAATCCAGGGTCTACTCCAATGGCAGCAGGTACTACATGCTCTTCCAGAACGTGATCAATATACTGGACAGCATATTCAGTCGCTGGGAAACAAGTACAAGGTCCGTACGATTGTTTTACATAACTCCGGCCCACACCATTATGGAACCTCCTCCAAATCTATCAATTTCCTGTACAGCCTCTGCAGAAAATCTTTCTCCTGGCCGTCCCCACACCTTCAATCGACCATCACAACGTGTAAGACGATACCTGGATTCGTCCGAGAAGAGCACAGACTCCCACTGGTTCAGGTTTCAATCACCATGGTTTTCAGCATACGTACGTCTTGCTGCCTTATGCCTATTTGTTAAGCATGGTTTCTTAACTGGCTTTTTTAGACAAATGATCTCTTTCCTTAATCTGTTTCTTAAAGTTTGGTTTAAAACCCGGATTCCGGAAGCCATATGAAGGTTATTTTGCAGGTCTTTTGCAGTTTTTGTACGCTGTCAAAGAGCAGAAAGAAGAACGTATCTGTCATCCTGTGGGCTTGTTTTAAATTTACGGCCCTGGCCACGTCTTCTACAATCCTGACCTGTCTCTCTGTACCTGTTGCGTAACCTGAACACCACGGAAGGAGATACCCCAAGCTCTCTAGCCAGTTGTCGCAGAAATTGATGTTGTCGTAAAAGATGTAGAGCATGATACACTTCAAACTTTTAAATGCCTCATTTTGTCAGAGACTTTAATAAACAAGGCCATAATCAACATTCGTCACTATAGCAATATCAGGAAGCTTACCAATTAAAAGTGGCCAGTGCCTTCCAAAATAAAAAAATTTCTCTATATTTGTTATTTGAGATAATTACTCTGTATTTACTTTACATATTGTCCAACTTTCAGCATGAAAGCTTTAAAAAACAATTACTTATTCAATTTATTACAAGTGTTTCCCTAATTGTTTTGAGCAGTGTATTTTAGAAACGTAAAGTTATTAAATTATGCATAATGTAAACAACTGTAAACAGATGACAATGTATTTCAGATTTTATACCAGAATTAACCTGTAAATATTTAATGCGGTAGAAGCAATTTTGTTACTTTTTGACAACAAGAGCTTTGTTTATTTACCATTTTCTAAATTAAATTTCTTTACAATCATTTACAAAGTGTTAAATCATTTTTCGAGTTTTTTAGAATAATTTGCCACAGTGAAATATGTAGTTCTTTCCAATCTTGTCCATCTATTTCCTGGGATCGCATCGCCAAATTGCTTGTGGTACATTGCACATGGTACTTTATATTTCGTTTTTATTAACTTTAATGTTGTAGTCGTAACACGTAATAGTTAGATTTTAAAGTGCCTCACATTAATTTTAAATTTTGCTAGGATTGAATCGATTATTTGCTATACTTTATCTTCCATTGATTTTAATTTTTTACGTAAGATTTTAATGAAACTGGTGGAATACAAACATATTCTTTGTTAGGTGGTATTCTCTAGATGGTTTGGAGCCTGCGCTAGAAGTACCAAGTCTTTACTCAATGAAACAAAAAGTACCTTATTTGGCCAAATAAATTACTTGTTGTTTCATTGAGCAAAACTAGTACTACCACGCAGGCTACAAAACTTCTAGGTCTTTCTCATCTACATGTGCTGACAATTGGCCTTAGGGGGTTACCAAATTTGTGAATTTTTGATAATCCGTATAGTCTAGGTGGTCTGGTCCCGGAAGGGCAAATTCACAAATTTGGTAACCCCCTAAGGCCAATTGTCAGCACATGTGGATCTCCAACTTATGAACTGGTCTGTTACGTGGCTAAGATTCTACAACCGTACGTGGGAAGAACTAAATCTTTTGTGAAGAACTCCGAACACTTTGTCGAATTACTGATGACCCTGGAAGTAACCAATGACGATATACTAGTTAGTTTTGATGTAGAATCGCTATTCACTAACGTACCAGTCGACGATACACATAACATCATAAAACAACTGTGCACAGCCCCATGGGTTAAGAGAAGACATACCAGAGCTAGCAAGAATATGTCTGAATACAACTTACTTTCTATGGAACAGAGATTTCTACGAACAAAAATCAGGTGCAGCCATGGGATCACCATTATCACCGGTTATTGCAAATATCTTTATGGAAGCATTCGAGCAAGATGCCATTCAATCCAGCGAACAGAAACCGAAATGCTGGTTCAGATACGTGGACGATACCTTTGTCATATGGCCTCATAGGAAAGAAGCACTTACTGTATTTCTTAACCACCTCAACACTCAGCACGAAAAGATCAAGTTTACCATGGAGACAGGAGAGAATAAAAAGCTTCCTTTCCTGGATGTTCTAGTGAAAAGAGAGGATAACAACAAGTTGGCTCATAGTGTATATCGTAAAAAGACACACACCGACCGATACCTCCATGCCACATCACTCCATCATCCACAGCAGAAGCGGTCTCTAATCAAAACTTTATTGCATAGAGCTAACAAGATTCCTGACGAGGTTCACAAGGCAGAAAAACTTCGACACGTCCAACAAGCCCTAATGAAGAACGGCTATACCAGAAAAGAAATAAGAGCCGCCTGTCGCAGGAAATCCGAAAAAGAGAAGGAACAGGTCACCACCTACGCTCGTTTGCCATTCATTGCTGGAGTAACTGACAAGTTAAGAAAATCATTGGAGAAGAAGAATATCGGTGTCAGGTTTGGAACGGTTAGAAAAATCCAGCAACTACTACCTTCTAATAAAGATAACCTGCCGAAACTGTCAACAAAAAGGGTCTACCAAATTGATTGTTCATGTGGAAAGGTCTACATTGGTCAAACCGGACGCAACATAAAATGTAGATTAAAAGAACATCACCGAGACGCCAAGTCCAGAGCGGTAGATAAATCAGCAATCGCAGAACATCTACATGAAAAAGGAAAACACATCATCAACTTCGAGGAAGCTAAAGTTCTATCAAGGACTAACAACTACTATCCAAGGATAATCAGAGAATCCTTAGAAATTATAAAAATAAAAACATCTTCAATCGAGAAGACGGTTACCGATTAAGCAACACGTGGAAACTAACTCTTCACAAAAACAAAGAAAACAAATGTCGCCACAAAATTAGTCGATACCAAACAGAAGATCAACCAACCATCGAAAACCAACCACCCGTCACTGATCGACATCAACCAACCGTAACGGAACATAGGTATATAACGAAGAGCAGAAGACAACAACATCAGTCTTTAGAGTAATTTCTGAAGAAGCTAACAGCATGGTTAGCGAAACGTCAAGCAGAGAACGTAGGAAGAAAGGACGAACACGGCTCAACCCGGAAGATAATAATCTAAGTTTCAACTTAGCATTCACAATAAGGCATTTCAACGCTTTTGCCAAAATGGCATCTGTACGGCATACAAACCTTTGTTTTCATTCGAACGTGAGTAATTTATGTTGATTTTTTGTCGTTTTAGTGGTCGTTTTATTTAAGTTAGTTATAGAGTTTGTGAAAGAGTATTTTAACTCAATTTATGCTTAAAATTACAAATAACAGGGATTCTAAAAAACTTAACACTGTCACGATTTTCTCTACTGCCACAGTTCACTACACAACCAAACGCTGGCATTACGGTACATTACAAATCAATTAAACGTGTAAACTATATTAAAATCAAGCAAAATGTGTGTCTGACGACATCTCGTGTAAAACATTGACACGTATGATTAGTATAAACTAAGAAAATGCCAACAGTTAAAAGTAAGGACATGTGTGCGTTTACGTGCATATCGCTATCTAAAGCAACAGCTTCAATGCCTTAAACGCACGAGTGTCGATAAAGCCAAGTAAAAAACTTGTACAGAAGCATTACACGCAACGAAAGAACACCTGATGCTGCATTTCGCTCTTATTATGAGCTCATCAGAGGTGTATACTTAAGTGCGGTATACAACTGTACAAGACGGCGGTTGGTCTTTTAAACTCTCGTGGAGTAATGAATATAAGCAAAATGTGTGTCTGACGACATCTCGTGTAAAACATTGACACGTATGATTAGTATAAACTAAGAAAATGCCAACAGTTAAAAGTAAGGACATGTGTGCGTTTACGTGCATATCGCTATCTAAAGCAACAGCTTCAATGCCTTAAACGCACGAGTGTCGATAAAGCCAAGTAAAAACTTGTACAGAAGCATTACACGCAACGAAAGAACACCTGATGCTGCATTTCGCTCTTATTATGAGCTCATCAGAGGTGTATACTTAAGTGCGGTATACAACTGTACAAGACGGCGGTTGGTCTTTTAAACTCTCGTGGAGTAATGAATATAAGCAAAATGTGTGTCTGACGACATCTCGTGTAAAACATTGACACGTATGATTAGTATAAACTAAGAAAATGCCAACAGTTAAACGTAAGGACATGTGTGCGTTTACGTGCATATCGCTATCTAAAGCAACAGCTTCAATGCCTTAAACGCACGAGTGTCGATAAAGCCAAGTAAAAACTTGTACAGAAGCATTACACGCAACGAAAGAACACCTGATGCTGCATTTCGCTCTTATTATGAGCTCATCAGAGGTGTATACTTAAGTGCGGTATACAACTGTACAAGACGGCGGTTGGTCTTTTAAACTCTCGTGGAGTAATGAATATAAGCAAAATGTGTGTCTGACGACATCTCGTGTAAAACATTGACACGTATGATTAGTATAAACTAAGAAAATGCCAACAGTTAAAAGTAAGGACATGTGTGCGTTTACGTGCATATCGCTATCTAAAGCAACAGCTTCAATGCCTTAAACGCACGAGTGTCGATAAAGCCAAGTAAAAAACTTGTACAGAAGCATTACACGCAACGAAAGAACACCTGATGCTGCATTTCGCTCTTATTATGAGCTCATCAGAGGTGTATACTTAAGTGCGGTATACAACTGTACAAGACGGCGGTTGGTCTTTTAAACTCTCGTGGAGTAATGAATATAAGCAAAATGTGTGTCTGACGACATCTCGTGTAAAACATTGACACGTATGATTAGTATAAACTAAGAAAATGCCAACAGTTAAAAGTAAGGACATGTGTGCGTTTACGTGCATATCGCTATCTAAAGCAACAGCTTCAATGCCTTAAACGCACGAGTGTCGATAAAGCCAAGTAAAAAACTTGTACAGAAGCATTACACGCAACGAAAAACCCTGATGTGCATTTCGCTCTTATTATGGCTCATCAGGTGTATACTTAAGTGCGGTTACAATTACAGCCGTTGGTCTTTTAAACTCTCGTGGAGTAATGAATAAGCAAAATGTGTGTCTGACGACATCTCGTGTAAAACATTGACACATATGATTAGTATAAACTAAGAAAATGCCAACGTTAAAGTAAGACATGTGTGCGTTACGTTGCTTATATCCACTACTCCAACGAGAGTTACAAAGACCTTAAACGCACGTGTCGATAAACCAAGTAAAAAACTTGTACAGAACTTACACGCAACGAAAAACACCTGATGCTGCATTTCGCTCTTATTATGAGCTCATCAGAGGTTATACTTAAGTCGGTATACAACTACAAGACGGCGGTTGGTCTTTTAAACTCTCGTTGAGCTATAAAATAAGAACAAAAAGAGTGTGTGTTGGCTTCTCTTGTAAAAAATTTAAACATTTGATTGGTAAAAAAAAAAAAAAAAAAAAAAATTAAAAAAAAGAAAATGTGTGTGTTTTTGTGTTTATCTCTCTATAAAAAAACACCTTCAATGCCTTAAACACACGAGTGTCGATAAAGCCAAATAAAAACTTGTACAGAACATTACACGCAACGAAAGCACCTGATGCTGCATTTCGCTCTTATTATGGCCATCGGGTGTATACTTAAGTGCGGTATACACTGTACAAGACGGCGGTTGGTCTTTTAAACTCTCGTGGAGTAATGATTAAGCAAAATGTGTGTCTGAGCATCTCGTGTAAAACTTGCACGTATGATTGTATAAACTAGAAAATGCCAACGTTAAAAGTAAGGACATGTGTGCGTTTACGTGCATTCGCTATCTAAAGCAACAGCTTCAATGCCTTAAACGCACGAGTTCGATAAAGCCAAGTAAAATTTTTTTTTTTTTTTAAAAAAAAATATATTTAACTTGTACAAGCACACATGTCCTTACTTTTAACTGTTGGCATTTTCTTAGTTTATACTAATCATACGTGTCAATGTTTTACACAGATGTCGTCAGACACACATTTTGCTTATATTCATTGCTCCACGAGAGTTTTAATAAAGACCAACCGCCGTCTTGTACAGTTGTATACCGCACTTTAATTATACACCTCTGATGAGCTCATAATAAGAGCGAAATGCAGCATCAGTGTGTTCTTTCGTTGCGTGTAATGCTTCTGTACAAGTTTTTACTTGGCTTTATCGACACTCGTGCGTTTAAGGCATTGAAGCTGTTGCTTTAGATAGCGATATGCACGTAAACGCACACATGTCCTTACTTTTAACTGTTGGCATTTTCTTAGTATATTAAAATCCTATAACTCAATGATAAAATTCATCTAATTATACGTAAGTTTGCCCTACAGTAGCCATTTTTAAAGATCTTTGACACCTATCTGACAACGCATTGAAATGCCTTATACGTTTATGTTCTGTTTCGCTAGGTTATGTTTTGTTTTTTTTTTGAGGTTTTATGTTTTATTTTGTTATGTAACGTTTATAAGTAGGCCATGTTTCCAAAGTGCTTATATAGTAGGTATATAAAAACGATTTGAATGGACCGAATAAGACATTGTTTTTGACTGAATTACTGATTCACAAATTTCTAGTCGACTTTCCGTTTTTTTAAAATTTTGGTTATAATAGGTTCCTGGCGTTATAACGAAGTGACTTGGGATCAATCATTGTTACTTTACTTTATTTTATCAAAATTTTCTGAAAAAAGTCAATATTTTTTTTTCTTCTTCTTACATAGAATGTCCATAGACTCCATATTTATTACGATTCTGTATTCAATGAATTGTACATGTAGTAATTAAAACTGCTTAGGTTGAAGTGCCCCAGATAATAAACAGTCAAGCTGTAATGACCACGTTCAAACAATATATTCCGAAAAATTATTAGTTATGTCAATTCATCGTCATTTTTAATTACGTATTTTTATTACCGAAAGCATAAGGTACAACATCTAATGTAAATTTTAAAACATTAAAATAAATAACGTAAGAAAAAGTTTGGATATTAAATAATTTTAATAACCGTACAAGAAGGACAAGAAAGGTTTTATTGTCTTACATTTTATGGCGGTCGTCCTTAGAGCAAAGATAAGGCTGCTGTACTCAGTACACTGTTTATTTTAATCTGGGATGCATTTTCTTATCGATCATACGTGCCGAATAAAATTTTATATTTCATATAACAATTAATTCACAACAACTGAGAATAGTATTCAATAATAAAAAAATATACTAAAATTAAAGCAAATGCTATAAAAACAGTAAATACAAAAATACTCGAGAGTTGTCAGATCATTATTCCGATCTATTGCAAAAATTATTTGATTAATAGTTGAAGAGTTTCTTGCTCGGTCGGTTTAATTGATGATTGATAACAATTTTATTGCTTTTATAGTACAATACGTTTTATATTGTTTTTTGTTTGATAAACCCCACCAAGTTTTTTCCGATAAAACCAACTTTTTTATTCATCCAATGTAATTGGATTTTGATTTATATTATTTAAATATGAATTAATTTATTACAACAGCTTCATAAAGGACGTATTACTCGCTTTCTGTTTATTTGTATATGTAATATTTAATTGTTTAGATTAATAAAACTTGTATTGAAATTTGAAAATTTAATTACTAATTAGAATAAGTTTAAATTTAAAAGATTATGATTTGAATTAATTTTGTCGTAGGCTTAAAGTTATGGGCTAAGCAAACTTTAAACTTTCTGTAGTACAATAAAAAGTACAATTTTTATTAATTTTATTTTTCTATTTCGGTATTTTAACATAACTTTTAAAAAATCAGTACTTTAAGACCACCCTTCTACGTTTGGTAATAAATGTTCAATGACAGTTACGTGCTTAGCTTACAAGATTATAATGATGGGGGAAAACATCTATTCAATTAAAAAAATTACAATTGATTGCCTTCAAGAATCGACAAATTAATAACCAATAACACATTTAAAGGACTGATAAATTATCATGTAATAATAACAAAGAGTGAAATAGCTATTGAATTAACATAATTTATAACCTACAAATATATGATTCTGTGAGTCATTAGTTTTAATGGGAAGTCTGGTTGTCGGGGTATATCTTAAAGGTAATATTGCAGTTATTTTCATAGCTTATATTGATATTTGGTATTTCTTAAACTCTTAGATTAATGCTACTCCCTATTGTTACCTGGACATTCAGAGTTGCCTGGGATACCTCTATTACGTTCAAAGCAGTTACATTTAGAAATCTTTCTGAACTAGAATGTTCCCTCAGATTGACAGCATTATCGCAATTAAACGACAAAAGTAGAAAGAAGATCATGTACTGGGGTCAATATTTAAGCTACTTCTATTTTTTGCAAATGTCTTTGGCATTTGACCAAATTTATTAATTCCAATGTGTTCTTGTGTACATTTTTCATTTCGGTAATTTACGAAAAATCATTGACGGATTGTATTATGTATGTAATTGGAAACTACTTGCACGTCAATGTGTTTTAAATCATTCCACCTTGCGACGTCTATTACTTTTCTTTGTAATTATATTTTATATGCGTTTATGAAAATAAAATTTTTCTACCACAATTAACTAAAAAAAACCTCAAAACGTCATGTGCGTTGTTAGAGTTTCTTCGTGTGTGTTTTACGTGTTTTTAATACAAATACAAAATATGGAAGGTAATCAGTATTTTACAATCATCCATGATGAACAAGTGAAACATATTATTCCCGAGAATCACCACTTTTGTTTCCAACCCTGGTCATCAAAACCCTCCCGGACAATAAGGAATAAATGTATAACACAATTTCATAATCACAATCACTCACTAACATAGGGCACACAACAAATTAATGTTGTGGGGTTGAGTAAGGACAAAACAGATTTCTTATCTATAATCTTTATTTTAAAAAAAGAACCGATATTTTACTTTTACAGGAAACACACTGTGAAGATAAGTCGAGTATACTCCATAAAGGTATAGTAAAAGGTTTTCAATTAGTAGACTTTATTTAGAGCCCCATTTATGGAATAGCTACATACGTCAAATATATACAAGAAAGTATAATTTTTGAAATTTTCGTTATGGCTACTATAATAGGAGATTTACACGTAGTAAATATTTACAAACCTCCTCCAATAGCTTGGTCAGAAAATTTCAATGTCCTTTCAATGTTCAAGTATATACAGGATGGCGCAAAAAGAACGCATGTATTTTAAAATGCTACAAGTAAGTTAATTTTAATCACACAAAATTTTTATTAACACCAAAACAATCAACAAAAAAACCCAATTTGAGAATTGGGTATTAATAATTCCAAAGAACTTATTTATTTTTTAAAAATTTATTTTTGTCAATGTGTCTTGTGATACGGCAGCAATTTCTTCGGAATACGGTGTCTAGTCGAGCTATGAAGACTTCGAAGAACTGAGGCTCTAACATTGTCAACATTTTGGGGAGTTCGCGCTGTACGAGGACGATCAGTCGATTTATTCTTTGCAACGGGACCTATTGAACGAAACGAATTTACCCAACAAAGTACGGTGTTGCGATCAAGTATCAAACCATTACGCTCGACTTCAAACTTTCTACGAAAACTTCGTTGAACAGTGATGACAGATTCATTCGATTTGAAATACTGTTCAACAGCAAACACGCGATGTTGCACGGTCCACTGCGCCATTACTACTAAAACTGGACGCTCTAACCTACGAAATGGAGTCGCTCGGCGGTCACTGATAGCTCCCCTCCACTTATACTACGCTACTCAAATCCATGCGTTCTTTTGCGCCACCCTGTATGTACATTGGTGAATTTAACTGTTATACAACACCTTATGGGACTACAAAGACAACGTTGCCAATAGAATAACGTTACAAACACGGATGGAGTTTTAAAACATACATTTAGTATACGATCCAAAAGACATCAAAACATTTCAATCTAGTCTATGGCAAAACGATTACAGCACGGACCTGTGTTTAGTGTCAATGGATAGTGATATGGGTCCATTAGAATCAACGATTTTCCAAGAAGTCAACATAGACCTTCGCTATTACAAATAGTACTTCAAATTCCGTTTGTAGAATTTTAGAAAAACTAGGATGGAATTTTCAAAAAACTAATTGAACAAACTGTAGAATATCTAATAATTACTTTAGGTTTGTAGGTATTGTTAATGTGCGGCAAAGAAATAATAATAATGATAATAATGAAGTTTATCTTCAACATAAATATAGTGTAAATAAACAAAAGATAAATAAATAAATCAATTCTAAATGGCTTTCAAAAGAAATATGTCCCATGTTGGTTGACTGAAACAAACAGATTGTACAAATCATATCAAGAAAATCCAAATAAAAAAAATAAATTAGTAAAATTGATGGTATCCTTCACTAATCTGATTATTTAAAATGTCCAGATAGTGGAGCACGTCTGAACACTTTTATTTAATGGAAATGATCGAAACAAAACTCTGAGGTCCTGTTAGGGCATCGTCTTGCTACCGTAGTGGAAGCTTCATTCGGCCAGATCAGGAATAGATGAGTTATAAATTGTCGTCAAAATGGGAAAAAGACACTGATGGTATCAAAATGAAAACATAAATTAACAAAATACTAATCACTATGTTAAAATAATGTATTAAATGTAAACAGATTTTAATTAAATTTTAATTAAATAAATAAATTAAGTTCTACAAATCAATCTGCTAACACGAATACAAAAATGTCTCCAAATTCTATTGCTTCTCGGTTTGTTAATGTTTCAAACTCAATAAAAATAGAGAAATCGATTATGACAAAGGTGAAAACTGTCTATAAAGGAAAAAAAATCTACACCTGTCTCAGAAGATCTTTTACTGTAGAAGAGCTAAAACATGCATTAAAAACCACAAAATCGGAAAAAGTTGCCGGTTTCCATAAAATACATCCAGAATTTTTGAAAAATTTGGGAAATTGTTTTTTGAAGTGGCTACTTAGGTTTCTCAATGATATATATAATATATGTAAGTAATCAACATATTTAAATAAATATGTAAAGTAGTGGTAATTTTATAGAAAAATAAAATCCCACTTTATATCGTCCAATAAGTTTGCTAAGTGAAATTTATAATATTTTAGAAAGGTTGCTTTTTCAAAGAATTAATCCATTAACCGAAAAATAATTACCAATTGAACAAGCAGAATTATATTCTGTATGGCTGCAAGATTATTTAAGTACGGGAACAGAATAAATAATGCGCTAAGATCAAAACAGAAACTCCTAGCGGCTGTTTTGATGTTCTCTGGTCAAATTTGAATAACCTTGACGCCATACTTTTGGTTGTTTTTAGCAATAATTTTAAGTGATTGAATAATTTCTTGTCGGTTACACAACTTACATTTCATTTTGTCACAGAATAATACTTACTACTTGCAGTAGTTTAAATGCAGATACTTACAATATAATATAATGTTTATACTGATCTTCTGGAATTCCATAAATAACACTTACATCACAATACAATAATGAAAATGTACCACAATTTTTTAAGATTCATATACGTTCGAAGTTTTAATTTTTTAATTTATACTTATTTTTATGACCTTATCATTTGCTCGTGATGACATATCAACTCATTATTGAATAAACCTTGATAAAGCTCTCACATCAAGAGCGAAACGTCGGAATTTCAACAATTTGAGTTGTTGATGTGCTTACATCTTCACCTAGAAGAGGTCTCAGACAAAATTCACAATTACTAATAAATGTTAATTGGCAGTAAGTATAAACTAAATTAGTTATTTGTAATTGAGAATTAAGAAAAGTATTTCTATTGAATTGCAATTTTTTATGTCAAATATGAAAAAAAAGCAAAAAATGTATGTCATTTCAAAGAATTCACTAATGTTACTTCAAAATTATGTTCTGGTTGTAAACCAAAACGTCATAGCCTTAAGAAAATTAAAAATTTTTTTTATACATATTTTATATGAATTTCATTTTCAAAAAGGTTTATTTGCTATTTGTATTGTAAATAACAAGACAATGTGAAAAATTTTTGTGGGTATAACTTTTAGTACATTTCGATGCCATTTCGTAAAGAACAATGTGGTAATTTTTTTACTAGTTATTTTTTTTTCTGTTATAAAGCATGACTTTTCAATATATTTTTTTAGTTTATTACTTAAAATTAGCATGATAACCAAACCTGAAATCCTTAATTATTTTATATTCGTAACCAACGAACAGCACTTAGTCTTGATAAACGGTCAACGGACAAAATACGAATGTAATCTACGTCCACATTTATTTAAATAATTGCGCTAGCGGTAGTATAATCAACGTTAAATTGTTTTTATGTGGGCATTTAAACGTCAGGCTCGAATTTGTAACCTAACAATTTAAACATTCTGTTGAAAAACCCCAAATCAGTTTAATAAAAGTGCATTAGATACATAAAAAGCAAAAATTGTGCTTTTTTGTTAAACTTCAGACTAATTATAACGAGTACCGCTATATTCGCTTTATACCGAAAGATGAAGTTGGCATGCTAGAAAGGCACTGAAGGATGACACTAAACTATCACATGACCAGTGAAAGTTTTTTTATATTTCACTTTACTATAATTGAATGATAGCTCCTAGGATACGAGATATATAAACATTTCCATAACAACCGGGGCGTAATAAAAGAGCGTAATAAATTCATTACGCCCTCAAAGAATTGTTTGATCTTAACTGATGATCTATTAAATAATCCAATTTATTTATTAAAAGCCCTAGAGCTGTATTTATGGTTCTCGGGCGTAATCATTATAGTAACGCACTTGGTGCATAAATAGCTGTTTCCACCCGTCACGTGACAGTGATAGGTCCGTATTTGCACATCTTCCACCCCGGCAACTTCAAATAAAGGGGCACGTTACTTATCTATATGTACGTATATTTATTCTAAGTGTGTAACCAAACTCAAGAATTTTCAAAAATATTGTTTAAGTTTGATTATTTATTTTTATAAGCAAAAGGTAAAGAATTTAACAGTTTTATTTTGAAAGGTTACGACAAAATCTATATTCTACAAGTCATAGTTGCTTTTCACAGTCAATTAATTCTAATAAAAAAATTGAAAATTTTTAGAGATACGCAACGCATTGTAAAAATTTTCAAAAACTTCAACGACATGTAGACATCTGGGACTAATATCCAAATTCTAAAAAGGCATGGAGAGTGGGAATCCTCAACTGTTGTGGACGGAATGAAGATAGTCTAGCAATTAACTTGAAAACATCCAAATTTTTGGTGAATCTGAACCAGAAACTTTAAATACCACGTTGCTAATTCTGCTTTATGTGTTTTACATTTTCTGAAGCACTTTCAGTAGCTCCTATTAATATTCAATCAAGATAATAAAAATTGTTGTTGTAAAATGTTGTGACAAACGGTGAGAAGTTATTAGTAATAGTGACACCTAGCGTGAAAACCTACGCATTGTTAAATAATTATACTTTGTTGTATATTTGCATACTTAGAGGGTGGTCTAAAAAATTTCTGACCTTAATGTGAAGATGGCGTCACTTGTCAATAAAAGCTAGGCAATGTAGTTGTGCATCTTTTGACAAGTACTCACCAAAGTTTCAGCCATTTTGCACTCGCAGTTGTTGTTTGACAGCCACATTTGCAACAAAAGAATATTCTGTATCACCAAGCCTTAGCGGTTGCCATGGCAAAAATCAACAAGTTACGATTTCAACTGCTTGACCATTTGCCTTACTCACCAGATCTATCCTCAAATGACTTCTTTTTGTTCTCTCATGCGCTCGGAGAACAGAGATTATTGTCGAGGCAATCATCTTTGTGAACAATTATTTTGCAGGAAGCAGAAAAACGCCGAATAATGTTTGGACGGGTTTAAGAGATGGGAGCATCGATGGGAGAAGTGTGAAGAATTACAATCATACTGTGTAAAAAAATAAATAAGATTTTTAAATCTCCTGTTGAAGCATAAATGTGTTATGCGAAATATTTCTTAATCATATCAAATAACTGGTCTTTTCCCAAAGAAGAAAAAAATTTTTGAAATATGTATGTATTGAAATACGTATTCTATTCTAAATACGGCTCGTTTTGCATTTAGACTTAAAACAATAAACTAAAGAAAAACACAAAATGACAAATTTCATTATTTTAAAATAAAAGATTTATAATTTCCGAAATAAAATTTATTTTATTTTTATTTTAAATCGATGTTTTACCAAAACATTTAAGTTTGTCTCAAATTGTAACAAAAATTGTATCTGGAAACTAGTAAATTGAATACTTAACTCAATTTGTTCTGCTTTTTTCAAAAATTTTTCAAAATTTTGGCATTTTGTCTTTTTTAAAACAAAATTTTTGGATTTTTTCAAGTCCGTACCTGGATAAACATTAAAGTTTATACGTTATTAAATCCATTACTGGACAAAAAAAATATGTCGCCAATACAAAGAAAATTCATAATGTGGTTATGTTATGCGCAAATGTAGAAATCAACAAAATAAATAAAACACCCTGTATCTTGGTTATAAAAGATTAGAGACCTGTACAATGTATGTTTTTAGAATCCTCTTAATGTTCTTTTTTCTAATCCTATCGTATGCGCATTTTCCAATGATTAACCCCGTATAAAGATAATAGAAAACATCTATAAAAAGGCTACAATACACATCAAAGTAGATACAACAAACACTCAAATAGAATATTGCTTAAAAAGGGTGTACGACAACGGAACACATTTTCGCCTAAGTTGTTTACCCGGGCCTTTGAGAACGTGTTCAAGAAGCTGAAATGGGATGACAAAGGCATTGGAACCGACAATACCAGACTTAATCATGTAGGGTTTAAAGATGATGTGGTCATAATAGCAAACAACTCTAAAGAATTACACGAAATGTTAATAGAATTAAATGAGGTTTTTGCAAATGTAGGACTAGAGATGAATTACTGTAAAAATAATGAGCTCTGAAGATATCAAAATATACATAGGAAGTCATAGTACCGAATGTATACAAGAATATATCCATCTCGGACACACTATCAGATTAGGCAAGAAGAAATTACCAGGCGAATAAGATTAGCATAAGCAGCTTTTGGCAAACTAGCACACATTTTGAAGAACTCCACTATTCCAATAAATCCTGTGTACTTCCAGTACAAACATATGGATTGGAAACGGTATGCCTCACAAAAGCCTCTGCTAAGAAACTGCTAACAACTTTGAGAGCAAATTAGAAATAAAAAGATAAGACAATCATTCATAGAAACCCTGTACTATTCTAGAATCATTGTGCAGAGTTTCTTATGTATAACATATATTATATCAAACGTAATCTAAAGTTAATAAAATAATATGCATAGGTTATTTAATAAATCACATTAATAAACCACAAAGAAAATTGTCACATTGGAAGCATCAGTAAATCAAACTTACCGTATTACTGCAATGTTCAAACACGAAATGATCACTGAAACAAACAAACTTCGTTAATTATTTATAAATTCAATATATTAATAACATAACTACATTTATGGTATATAAGCAGCTTATTTTAATTTCAGTTTAACAAATGATTGATATTGCATAGTATTAAGATATCAGTACCTGTGTCCAATAATAAATACCCCAACTGAAAATGATTATGGATGATATTCTACATCCAACAGAAACTTCAGTTTATTTCGTATTGCGAAAAAGACTAAAATAAAATATTGCAGTAAAAGAATACAATAAGGAAAGATAACATGCAGTATATTTTAAATTTATAGTTATATAATTTATTATAAACTAAGAGGAAATTTAAGTTTCGACGGTGGTACTCGGATAAATGGTCTTCTCTACCACTTGTATATTATTGATCTTTTCGTCTATGATACGCGTTATATGAACCTGTTCCTTACGCCCTAGGGCCATAGTAAACGGGCATAATGATAACCCGCTAATTAGTACTAATGTTAACACAAATAAAAAAACATTTTTTTTTTGCTTAATTTAAATACTAACATAAATCAATTATTATTTGTGATCTTAAAATGGACAATACTATTGGAAAATGGTTCATTAGATTGAACACTACCATCAAGTGAGTTGGCAGGTTCTGTGAATTCACACTGTCTTCTATGTATCTTGATTGAACTTGGTCAGTCTTTCATTTTCCATACCTTTTCACTGTCAAAATGTCGGCACCTGCATCCACCAGAAGAGTTGCAGATGTACGGTACATGCATTGTCTTGTGTACTCTATTGCATCCGAATAACGCAGATACTTTGCAACTTTTGACAGTATGCTCTTTAATTCCTTCAGACTCCCAGTCTTTGTGCAATCAATTTTACCACTACAAAGACTGCTAGGTCGTCTACATCATCTATGAAACCCTTCTTAGTCCGCCGAACAGTCCCATCACCAGAACAACATGTATGGGTAATTAAATTAAATGTAAAATTTGCGCGTTTACATGCTTTTTCCAAAGGGGAATATTGTTTGAAGCAAATTCAAAATGTTAATACGTCTTCGCGTGTTAAATTTTTGGATTTTTTGGAATGTATACTTTAGAAGTTTGTTGACAATTGTGACAGAATTTTAATTTTTCTCTGTCGCGTACAGTGGTTGGTACTTTTTAGGGAACTCATCAGCTTTTAACGCTGTTTCGTACATTTTTTCTGGAATTTCTTAGCCCATTTCAATTTTCATAGATACAAAGCAAAGTATGTACACAGACAAAGCTGTAGTGTTTCATTCATATAAAGTAATTTTTATATTTATCAATTAATTTTCATATTCCATAGGTGGAAAATAAAACGTTATATGAACCGCCGGACTATATCATACAAGATATAATTAAACCTTCTAATCAATCAATAACTTTTCCGTTTATGTACCAAATGACCAACTTTTAGTAAAGATGTAGACTTTCACGGTCACGGTGTTCATATTTATACGAGTTTCCGGACTATTGATCCGTAGTCTGTTAGAACTACTTCCACTTCTTTGGAACTTCTTCCTCTTCTTAGAGAGACCACGGTTTATTAACTCAGAAAACCATAATACAAAAAGCTGTTTGGGTGTTGTTGCTATAAATAAAGTAAATTAAATATTATTAGTGTGATCTTCATAGTCTAATTGTACTGACACGATTTAACGAACAATAAAAACAAAATTATTCTATTACATTTCTATAGAGAATAATTAAAGTGCTAATGGTGAGATATCGTGGTCTCATTGTATAATTTTAAATTTAAATTGTGGTAATGAACGTAGTTTGTTACAATAACTCAACATAAATGCAAACGATTATATGAATAATAAACGATAACCTTTTACTAAAACATTAATAAACGGTAATAAATACGTTTATCGTTGGAAATATAATAGAGGTTCTTACTTATTCTGCACTTTATTTAATTAAGGTAAATAAGCCTTTCAAATATCCGTACTAAAATTATGTACAACGACGTTGTAAAAGAAATATTTTTGAATTACTCGTAACTGTACGAATCTTGTAGAAAGTCCTTTAAGTTTTGCATGAATAATTTATAAGGCAAACGTCGTACAAAAGTTGTTTAGATTATTAATAAGTAAAAATTTTGGTATGTGTATGTATGTGTTCAGGTATAACACATAAAAGTTTTTAATAAAAGTAATTGATTTTCAAAATTGACAAGTTGAAGTAAATTGTATGTATATCAGTTTGCATTATTAATTTTATTATATACATAATGTCAAAACGTAGTTTACAAATAAAATAGTGGATTTTTTAAAATAACAAAAAAATACGTTTTCGGCGATATTATAATTTGAATAATAATAATAATAATATTTTTAATAGTACTTAGAAATATTAATTCAGTTGTTTTCCTTATTTGTTATTATTACATAGTCGGCTTAATAAGCAATGGTCGTAAGTCCAAAATGTCAATTTTACAAGAGAGACGAAAACGTTTATTTTATTTAATAAAACAGAAAGCTATCCGAAAATGGTTTGAATTTATTTGAAAAGCTACTTTATTTGTTTTTGAAAAGAATTGTTGAATATTTTAGTCTAATATATTTTAGAGGACATACGACTTTTTCTACAATATTTTAAAATAAATTCGTGGAGTTACGTCAGTTTTAGGGTACATGCTTTTGAAAAACAATTGTATTAGTTTCATATATTTTTTATTTTGAAAGCGCCATTATATTACAATAGAAAATAATAATTATTATCATAAATTGATGTCCTTCGCAGTATTATTTATTGGAAATTTCCACAGATAGAGAGAACGTCTGGACCCTTACAAATTGAAGGAAGGCTCAAAAATAACTTCTAAGGTCTTGATATAGACAACGTTTCGTTTTTTAATGTAAAAACTTAGTTTTTGAGCCCATCTTCAATTTATGACGGTCTAGATATTTTTTCTATCTGGACATATCCATAAATAATTATTATCGAAATTATTCAATAATGAAGTCTTAGATCACATAAAAAGTTAATACGTTTACAACATTAAAAAGTAAAACTAAACTTTGTTTTAATAGTATTTTTCCTTTTTGATGGGTATCCTGGCGCAGATATAATTGAGGTAGTTCTTTCAATGTAATGTGGTATATTCGTCGGTGTGTCTTAATTTATACTGAGACGCCCATTTGGCAAATATTTTAAAGCCCGTATATCAGTAACAATACGATCTCCAGTCTTTTTTCCAAATTGCAAGGACGTCAAAAACTTTAACTCTCCAAAATTTAAGACGACGGTGTAGTCTAAATATTTGACATGGTAGGGTGGCGGAATTTTTCTTGCCGTAGGCAGATTACAACATAGTCGGCGGAAACGTTGGTGTTGGTTCTGTGCTCAATGGTCAAGTGAATAGAGTCCGCCTTCATCTGACCTTTTTCTAAAAATGTTTGGGGAATAGTCACTTTGTAGTACATGGCTATTTGAGTAAGGCGTTTGAAAGATTTGAATGTGATTTGTGATCGTTATAAATATTTATGTGTTGATCGATCAGACTTTCAATAACAAACTCTTTTAAAAAGGAACAAACAATTGAACAGTAATCATTGGATGATGCACTACCAGCTGACTCATGTATAAAAAAAATTAAAAAAAAAAAAAAAAGACAGGTTGAAGATTTATACTGTAGACCTTACTATTTGATGCTTTGTCTTTAGTTTTTGCTTCTCTGGCTTTTTTTTTTCTTGATGTAGTGTGTACTCTTCTTGCGATAAATTACTAGCTTTAATGTGACACTCCTACTTTTTTGGTGTAAACCAGCTTAAGTTCATTTCATCAAATATTTTATACAACATTGCAACCGACAAAGAATTAATGTCTTTTTCAATACAACATGTGTTTTTGTATACAGAATTTAAAGCCCATTTAGAAGTCCAATTTGGTTCTAAGTATAAATTTGTAGAGTTAGTCCTACAATAGTGTCTTTCAGTCTTAGGAGTCTCTCTGAAGAACTGTTTAAGGTTTTCTTTACGACGTTCTATATTATTGTTATCCTGATGTTTATCGGCATCAGATGATTTATGTTTAAACTAATTTTTTTCCAGTTAATAGCCATTTTTTTTGTCTATCTCCAAAATAGCTAGGAATATTACTTTGCACACATGAATTCAGAAGAAGTTGAAGGGTATATGGCTATTTGATTAGCATCCGGTAGGTACACATGTCTTGGCTCGTCAGTAATATTAAATTTTCTGTTACATAATTATTGTCTTTGATAAGTTCAACCTTATTAGATTCTCGAAGTATTGTCAGAGCATTATTCCAATGAAAGAAAACACAGGCTTCGTCTTCTTGTTCCAGTTTTACTTTTTGCAAAATTTTCTAGAGGTAAGTATGTTCATAATTCTGAAAAAATAAAACCTGCGTTTATTACAAAAACAAAAATTCAGCAAATAATTTGTTACGTATTTAATAAAAGTCTATTTAAACAAACTTTTAAGTAGGTATTTTGTAATTATTAGACATAAAAATACTCCACATTGATGTTCAGAGAGTTACTATGAATAAAAGATCGAAAATGTCATATTTCATAACAATAATCAAGCCATTCTAAATCTAATATTATAGCTACCAATTTAATTATTAATACTTACTTTGCATTGTAGAATCAGTTAAACTTCAGAAACCATCAAAAGAACTCATTAAAACAACTTAAATGAAGAGAGCAACGCAAACTGTCGTTGTTATTAACTCATAATGGCGGACATACGAGCTTTTCATTTTTGTTTCCATAGTACCTGAACTTATGACTTATCATTTTGCATTTTTCAAGATTGTTAATTTTTTCTGGACTTGCAAGCATTGCTTAATTTGTAGCTTGATTATTTTCCGCCAGATGGCACCAAAACCTCATTTTTGAATAAAACTGACTTACGACGATATTTCAAAAATATACTTAATGCATTTTTTTCCAGGGATTTATTTATTTTAGTTGCATTATTTTTATTGTATTCTATGTTATATGTTTTATATATATATATACAGGGTGGCCCACCACATTCGCCTCGGTTTTTCTACGAGAAATGAAAAGAGTTGGGAAATAATTTTAGCGCAGTCGTATGTGGGTTTTGAGGAGCATTTTATTTTTGAATATACAGGGTGGCACAAAAATAAAGTACATATTAAAGTTATATTTTTCTTATGGAACATCTATATGTTTTATATTTTTAGGTAGTATAGACCAAAAAAGGTAAGTTTCTGTTACGGAAGTTAACCTATACCTAAAACTGATCGTTTCTAAGAAATTTTGAGAAATATAAAATGCATAATGTAATTTAAAAATTGCTTTTATCCTGTAACATGGAATCCAGCTGCTCATAATTATATCTACTGTTAGCTGAAAGGTTAAGGTATACTACCATATAAAAGTTTTATTTCAAAATTATACGGAATGGTGAAAAAATTGCTCCAAAGTTTAGGCACAGATTTTATTGAATAACTTCTTAAAGTTAAATGAAACACTCCCTATTTAGTGGCTTATTTCGACGCAGGACTAGATTCCTCTTAAAACTATATTAAGGTTCCCTATACCTATCTCTACTGTTTTTATGCAAACGGCGTTTTTATATTTTATTTATTAATAATTTCTTTATGGTAAATATATTGTAATGAAAATCTAAAAGCCTTTTTAAAAGCATTTTATTGAACGGTTAACAAACTTAAATAGTAAAAGAATTATTATTTTAATAAATGTTCAAAGTTTTGTCCATTATTTTCAATACATAGGCAAACTCTTTTTCGAAATGATTGCTAAACCCTGATAACATATTTGGCGTTATGGAACGAAATGCTTCTCTTATTCGTACTTTCATATCGTTAGGTGTCGTTGACGGTGTATTGTCAACTATATTCCAGTAGGGAATAATTGACAGCACGCATTTGTACAATAGTGAACTTACACTCGAGTTCTCTCACTCCTGAAGAGTCACAAAAGGACGAAACAGCTGTCGAGTGATACTCAGTGTTTGTTTGCTATTGTACAACCTCTTGCGAATTTACAGCAGGCGATTCGAGATTTTTTTTGCTAAAACTTATGTTGGCTATAATTATCGAAGGATCGACTTATGTAACTGCTTTTACATACCTGTCGACAAAGTTGCTTAATGCGAACCATTGCGTACGTGATCGCTAACACGAGTCGACACTAAATGTCGCAAAACTTACAGTTTGAATATTTTTAATATATACAAAATAGTCAAGACTTGTTAGGTCCGGAGACCTGGCTAGCCACTCCTGTGGACCTCCTCGTCCTATCCATCTATTGTGATATTGCCCATCTAATTCATTCCTAACACGTCTATGAAAGTGTGCAAGAGCCCTATCTAGCTGCATCCACATTCGTTGACAAATATTAAGCGAAATAGTTTCCAATAGTATAGGCAAATTGTTCCTAAGAAATCTAAGAAACATGGCGCCGTTTAAGTGGCAATCAAAAAAGTACGGACCTACCACTTGCGTTCCGATTACTCCACGCCACACGTTAACACACCATCTGTGCTGGTGATCAAGGGTTCTAAAAATATTAGAATTTTCGTCACTGTAGTAGTAAAAGTTATGTCTAATCCGTTGTTATGAAAACTTGACTCATCGGAAAAAACACGTATTCAAAACAATGTTTATCATCACCAAACTTTTTAGGACCCATAAACAAAAATTCAGTTCTCAATAATAATCTTCTTCAGAAAGTTGTTGAGGTAGTTGTATGTGATACGGGTAAAATTTATGTTTTTTAATTATTTTTTGAATGCTCTGTCTGTTATTCCAGTTGTTTCATTTATTTTTGGTGACTTGTTCATGAGGGTTTTCTACTAGAGATTCCATCACTAAATATTCATTTTCCTCATTTCCGGTAACCGATTTTTGTCGTTCGGGTTTAGTATAAGACACACTGCCTGATCTTCGGAAAAGCTGCAACAACTTTTCGAATGAACGCTTATTAAGATGATGCCTGTTAGAATACCTTTGGGCATATACTCTTGACGCTAATAAACAGTTTTCTTCACACTGACCGATTACCATATCATATCAATTCGTTCTTCCTGAGGGTAAGTTCTCATTTTAAGTAATAAAATGTAACAATCTCAAAAACAATTTTAAACTACTTTAAACAACGATATTGGTTTGACTAACAAGTAGTGTCACTGTCAAATAATTCTTTTTTTTTTAATAATTAACGCTATCTTGGCCAAAGCCTACTATTATTAAATTAGCAAATAAAAAGTAAAATATAAAAACCCCGTTTGCGTAAAAAGCATAAGAGGTAAGTATAAGAAAGTCTAATATAGTTTTAAAGGGAATCTAATTCTGCGTCGAAATAAACCACTAAATATGGGGTGTTCTATTTAACTTTAAAAAGTAATTTAATAAAATATGTGCCTAAACTTTGAAACATTTTTTTCACCACTCTGTATAATTTTGGAAATAAAATTTTATATGGTAGTATACCTTAACTTTTCAACTAACCAATAGATTTAATTATGAGCAGCTTGTTCCATGTTACAGGGTGTAAGCAATTTTTAAATTACATTATGTATTTTTATATTTCTCAAAATTTCTCATAAACAATCAGTTTTAGGTATAGAAAGTGTAACAAAACTTACGTTTATTTGGTCTATAGTATCTAAAAATATAAAAAATATAGAATGTTCCATAAGAAAAAATACAACTTTGATATGTACTTTATTTTTGTGCCACCCTGTATATTCAAAAATAATTTTAGAATATGCTCCTCAAAAACCCACATATGCGTTAAAAGTTATTTGCCAACCCTTTGCATTTCTCGTAGAAAACCGAGGCAAATGTGGTGGGCCACCCTGTATATTCAAAAATAAGCAATAAACAAACTTTGCATCGAAATTTAAAAGTTTCTTGTTATTTCATTAATTTGTAGTCAGAATGCATGTTAAGTATTGCGGCATTTATTTTTTCCAATATTATAACTTAGCCCTCATGATTGCTTAAGGCTAATAATATCTAAGGAACTTAAACTATGGAAGAATAAAAATTTATTTAAAAAAAAAATTAAAGAGATTACACCGACTGATGTAGTAACAGTATTATTAGACAAATTTACAATTTTCAGAACGACAGATAGGAGTACAAAATTATAAAATTCCATCAAAACTATCGTGGATTGAAGCTGTTATAATTACGTGTTTAAGAAGACATCTATTTGAAGTAAGAATTGCAAAACTTAGCAATGTCATCTGGAAGCGCAATGGCAATCAAATTATGAAACCTATTTATTTGTAATAATAATGTGTTATTTTGTTTGTAATTATAAATTAGGCTGGAGGTGTGGTGTATACGGGGTTATTTACCCAACCCGTTGATTAAAAGTTTATTGGGATGTAATTTAGATACGCCTTTAAAAACATGGGGTTAAGTTTGGTTTCAGGTGTACTTTTCTAAAGTATTTTTAACTCCCTGTCAGTTCCAGTTTAACCCCCCCCCCCCCCCCCCCCCCCCCCCCCCCCCCCCCCCCCCCCCCCCCCCCAGTAGCCCCCCCCCCCCCCCCCCCCCCCCCCCCCCCCCCCCCCCCCCCCCCCCCCCCCCCCCCCCCCCCCCCCCCCCCCCCCCCCCCCCCCCCCCCCCCCCCCCCCCCCCCCCCCCCCCCCCCCCCCCCCCCCCCCCCCCCCCCCCCCCCCCCCCCCCCCCCCCCCCCCCCCCCCCCCCCCCCCCCCCCCCCCCCCCCCCCCCCCCCCCCCCCCCCCCCCCCCCCCCCCCCCCCCCCCCCCCCCCCCCCCCCCCCCCCCCCCCCCCCCCCCCCCCCCCCCCCCCCCCCCCCCCCCCCCCCCCCCCCCCCCCCCCCCCCCCCCCCCCCCCCCCCCCCCCCCCCCCCCCCCCCCCCCCCCCCCCCCCCCCCCCCCCCCCCCCCCCCCCCCCCCCCCCCCCCCCCCCCCCCCCCCCCCCCCCCCCCCCCCCCCCCCCCCCCCCCCCCCCCCCCCCCCCCCCCCCCCCCCCCCCCCCCCCCCCCCCCCCCCCCCCCCCCCCCCCCCCCCCCCCCCCCCCCCCCCCCCCCCCCCCCCCCCCCCCCCCCCCCCCCCCCCCCCCCCCCCCCCCCCCCCCCCCCCCCCCCCCCCCCCCCCCCCCCCCCCCCCCCCCCCAAAAAAAAAAAAAAAAAAAAAAAAAAAAAAAAAAAAAAAAAAAAAAAAAAAAAAAAAAAAAAAAAAGAAAAAAAAAAAAAAAAAAAAAAAAAAAAAAAAAAAAAAAAAAAAAAAAAAAAAAAAAAAAAAAAAAAAAAAAAAAAAAAAAAAAAAAAAAAAAAAAAAAAAAAAATTGTTGTCAACTTGCTTATTTTAAATATAACCTCTCATATATTATTTTATTTTTAGATAAAAAAAATTGGCGCGAAATTTATTTTATTTTTTATAATTTTATTTTATAAAATTTTTTAATATTTTTAATTTATATAAAAAAAATAATAAAAAAAAAATGGGCAATTTATCGGATTTTATGTATAATGTCCTATACCAGATCTAACCGTTTTTGAGATTTTTGACTTTTGAATAACAAACGTGCTTCCTGTGTACTAAGTTTTGAAATAGCATATTTCTTTAGTTTTTGAAAATTTGAGCCTCATATTTGGCAAAATGTTGAAAACACTTTTATACAGGGTATTTAACATTCCGTGCAAACATTCACATTTTCAATGTAGGTAAAGTCATTTTTTTTTAAATGAGACACTCTGTAACTTTAAAGGGTTATCAAGTCCAGGGCTTAATTTTGTATCAAATTGTATTAAGGTTACCTGGCCGTTTTCAAGATAATTAGGTCTTTTGAAATTATAGCACATTATTAAACGTGTTAGTGTTTTTTTTTAAATTCATCTTTCAATTCTATTCTATCACGACTGGAATAATGTAAAACAATTTTTGGTATTTTACAAAATTGACAAAAATTTAGTTTCGTTTGAGAGAGAGCCCTATGAGATCAAAACTGAAAAGAAAAGTTTTCGACTTATGTTGAAAAACATACGTTTTTTTCTCAAGAGAAATAACTATGTTATCATTTAATTTCAACTCTTGTTGTTCCCCATAGTGGCAAATTTAGAAGCATGAAGTTTATCTCCGACAATTTCTCTTACTGCTTTTTATGATAACGGTCTTCTCCATGCCAAACAATAACTAGTTTCTGAGATATAGCTGACTTATTCACTCGTTTGATCTGGGGAAAACATTAATCGTATCAAAATCACACAATCGTATTCCTTTATTACGTCATCGCTTATTAACGTCAATGTCACTTTATTAAAGGAATACTTTATCGGTTATTAACGCACTGAAAAACATTTAACGATAGACTGTAAGAAAACTGCAAAGTAGAAACATAAATGCGTACATTGCGGAGGTAAACAGCTAGCGAACTATCAAGGCTGTTTTATTGCCAAAAACTCTGACATAGAAAAACCAAAACTACAAATCAACCCAAGTAACCCCAAAGAGCCGCAGTACAGACCGAACAGACAGAGCAATCTATAAAAGCTAAGCAACGAACATATAGTCAAACTGCTGCTGGAAAAATCATAGCTGCTGGGATGAAAACACAAAACCAAAACCAACAAGCACCTATAGAACTACTACTGTAACAAATCCTGAAGAAACTGAATATGATAAACAGTAGAATAAATAATCTCAAAAATCGCTCTAAAGGGGCGATACCGAAGAAAACAAATAGGCTCCAAAGACATCAACAAAAACTACATATAGTTCTTGATCTGGAAAAAAATGATATATGTTTAATCGTAAAAATACAGCAAGAGAGGGCAGTGCGGTTATAATTTAAGAGACAATTAACCACTATCAAGAGATATAATTACAAATAGTGGATTGTAGCATTGTATTGTTTTCCTCGTCAAGCCCTAAAAGAAGAGAATTACTTCTTAATGAATCAAGGACATTAATTCATTTTGGAGAAAATTTTAATGCAAAGCAAGATCCCTGACCTGATTGACTTATATGTTGTAAAAGGCATAGCTGCTACTTATGTACACGTATAGAAAGCATGGGATATGGATTCAGACCATTCTCCTGCCTTACTCGCTCTTAGTGAAACATAATTAGAAAAATACCGCCATTAAGAATAGTCAGCAAAGCAATTGACTGAATAGCTATGTTGCAGTTGGATATGAATACTGTCTCCTAAATCATTAAAATCTCCAAAATGTTAGATTAAGCAGTCGAGAAAGTTACTAATCACATTCAAAAATCAGCAGACAATAGTTACCCCAAAAAAATCAGGGAGTAAATTACAGAGTATTTCCTTTGGAAGACTACCAAAAAGCTCAAAAGACCAATCGTACAAAATCCTACCCTTAGAAACAGCAATAGAAGTTGGGTCCGTAGTGTTAGAAAAAACCATTAGATTTGGAGATCATTTAGAAGAAACGTTTCAACCTAACGATGGAGAAGTCAAGTATAAACAGAGGTTAATGAGGAGAGAGGAATAATAAGAGTAGTTACACTGCAAGAAGTAGAAACTGAAATAAAACATATAAGACCCATTTCACTGCTTCCTGTGTTATCCAAGCCTTATGAAAAGCTGTTGGTAAAAAGGCTAAAACCAATAATATAAGAAAACCAACTAATTCCACCACACCAGTTCGGTTTTAGACAAAGACGTTTAAATGTTGATCAAGTGCATCAGATCACCAACTCATAGAAATGGCGCAGGCTTTTGATAAAGTATGGCACAAGTGCCAAGTACAAAAACTCCGTGGTTTCCTTCGTGAACACAATTGCATACTTCTGAAATCAGATATAACGGACATATTGAAATGAAATCGAGTGTCACCGGTGTTATACGGGTAAAAAGGTAAATTGTTTCGATATTTACTTTGATTATAAAATATGTCATTTATATACAAAAAATTCCAAGAATATCTCAGTGTTTATTTAAATTATTTTTTCCGGGCGTGAAATGTTAATATACAAGGTGCTCCAAAATTTTAAATTAAAACTTACTTATTTTGTCATATTTTGTTGATAATACTTACATGTTTTTTCTAAAATTTGGAATATAATAAGCTCAAACTTTGTTGTTTCAAGACAAATGTTGTGAAACAATAAACGTTTTGTCTGTTGATCAAAAATTTTCGAAAAAATAGAAACGCTTACAAGATGGTTTGGAATATTGTCAAGTAGTCATCGGTGAACCTCTTGAACATTTAATTAAATGAGATTATTTAGATTATTCTTTGTTTTTTCGACACACAGGAGTTTGTTTTCCAGTTTATAATATTGTTTCTCCATAGACATTGGTTTCGTATCATACTTTGGCCAGTAATACCATAACAAAATGTAAAGCAAAATATAGAGATTCCAATTTAAAATAAAAGAAACGGTGACATTATTATGCCTTTTTACCTTCCATATTTGCATTCACGTCGACAAATGATTGGTGTCAGTGCATCGCAGTGTAGATCTCATCTCATTGCCCAATTTTTCTAAATCATAATTTTTAGTGCGGTTTGTAAGAGCAACATATTTTAATTTAGTTATATGTCAAAATAATCGATTTATCAAGTGAAGGTGTTTGTTTAATTCAGTTGTTTAATTACGTTAAAGTAAAAGAATTAAAGTTGATTTGTTGAGCAATTCTTCAAAAAGAGAATAGTTTAATTAAAAGACGCTGAATGTTATTTTTATTGAATTTGGAACAATTACCAGTGAGTAAAGTGTTATCATTTCACCCAACTTAGCAAAAACCCCTTTGACACAAAAAAATTAACTGCGGATTTTCATCCTCTAATTACTTTATCCAATGTTGTTTATATGGAAATTCTTTGCGCAAAATAAAAATTTTCGGAAATTAATTTTTAACGTTAATTTGATTCTCTCCAGCCAGTTTAATAACTTCATAAGCGGGAACACGGGATGGGTTAGTTAAATTTGCAACACTTCTAATATTAAAACAAACGGAATGAAATAATGTTATAAAATATTGATAAGGTAAAAATTGTTATAAAAACACGCAAGAACTAGAATTGATGAATTTGTCTATCAACAGGTAGCACATAAACGTCTAAACTAAACAACACATCAAGTGTTTAAGACCAATTCAATTTTTAGGTGCCTACATGCAAGTACATTCTAAAAATACGGTTATGGCGAAACTATAAAAAATGTTGTTTAAGAAAATTTGTTCTAATTTATTTTAGTAACAATTAGAGGTAATGATTTGAAATATGTACCTGATGTAGCGTGCGATGTCTTCCTACAATGTGGGTCGCGCGGTTTTCCAATTTAAACAATTTCTATTTGTGTAAAATGTTTAATCGTGCTTTTAAAGCTTACAACGATTTAATGCTGTCGGTTAGGCAGAAACGCGGTCGAACTTACACTGGGATCCTGCAGCCAGCGTCGGTACGTTGTCGGCGCCCTTCGTCGATAAATTCACTTCGGAATCTCAAACAGCCCTACTAAAACAGTAAAAACTAGATTTTGGAATTTTTTATTGATTGACCTTAGAAGCGACAAATATTCAAGGTATGAGTGTGTTATGTCGCAATTACATCGTAAATCTACTAGATTGAATTTTTTAACAACTTCGTTCGTTCGTCGAAAAATATTAACGATTTTTAAAATTACACGAATTAAAAAGCACTAAAAACAGACACTCCCAGGTTATATTTTTCCAACGGAAAATTATTAGTGTAATGTTATACCATATAACATATTTTTGTTTTCTATATATATTTTTTTTATTTTTTAGTTCAGGTGCTAAAGCAATAATATTCCCTGATAACTGTGAAATCGAATTCTGTTTTTGTTGCCTTTGACATTCAGAATCGGTCGGTCGCACGTTCAATGTGTCTTCAACTTATTTTCTTTGTATTTATTTTGATGTTAGTATCTTCTAGTCTTAATGTAATTTAAAACATAATTAAAATGCAGAACAAATGAGAATAATTTTCCTAAATTATTGTGTTTGCTGTACAAGCAGGAAATGTAGGTTTGGGCTGCAATGTAAATTAATACACAACAGGATCATTTCTCTTACATGCAGCGTATGTTAACAGATGAAAGAAACTTCGATTTATGATTAGTTTACCCTACTAGAAATATTCCCGCAAAGTACTAAAGTCAAGGTTTAGTATAAATTATAATACTTTGTAAATTACATTATAATTGTATGATGTTTCCGGCAGTTTCTGATTTCTGTCTCATTTCAACGGGTGTTCCCTTCCAACTGATCATTTTGACAATTTCTTAAATATTTAAAGTTCAATTGTACAAGAAATGTTATTGTAGGTAACACATGTTATTTATGTGCAAAAATTATATATCTACTTTTTCAGCTTTTATTTAGGTGTAACAATAATAAAAAAAGCGTTAAGCGCAGAACTCTTCATTGCCTCAATACAAAGAACGAATTGAAAGTATAGATATGTTGTAAAAAAAACATACTAACTGTGTAAAATAAATATTTTGTAAATATTCTAAGGTTTCAAAAATCTATCTAGATTAACGGCCCATTTGGCTTGATAGATTATGCCCAAAATCTAATTAGATCTGCACTATTATACAGAGTGGGCCACATTATCAGAGACGGTCTGTAATAGACAAACGATACAACATTTTAAAAATACTTTGAGACTGAGGGTACGTACGTAAATAAAGGCTACTTTCTTAAATTATTTTGAATTGTACAGGGCGAATCAAAATATTCTTAAAATGTTGTATCGTTTGTCTATCGTGGCCCATCCTGTATATAAAACTCATAGGCAAAGTTTTATAAAAATCTGTACGACGGTTTTCCTGACATGTTGTGTTGTAGGAAAAAAATTTACATTTATTAAGAGAACGTGCACCGCGAAGCAAATTGTAAAATCGAAGTAAACATTTCAGTTGCGTCCAACAATAGTTAAATGGATGTAACTGCTAAGTCGTTATACGTACGCTACCTACGAGAGTACGTTAGACAAATTGCGCGCCAGAGTTTCCTAAGGGTCGGTTGCATAAAACTCGGTTTAATTCAACCGTAGGTTAAATACAATTTTATCCAAAGATTAATTATAGCAACAATTGTTATAAACATACGGTTAACTTGAACCAAGTTTTATACAACTGACCCAAAGACAAGTTGAAAATTTTCACTCTCACAACGCAAAAATTGAATTGCGTTTTAGAAAAAAATGGTTCAAACAAAAGTTGTAGACAATAGAATTTCCAACAACTGTTTTCACTCAAGTTTGTTTGTATAATTGACATCGATGGAGATAGTGTTACAACAATTAATGTCAGTGATTGTTATTCTCACTTATTACTTATAGTATCAAAAAATAGTTTAAAAAAAAGTTTTGTTTAATTAAATTACAAATATTTGAAACAAAAATGTGTAAATAAATATTTTTCTAAATATTTTAAAAATTCGAAACTCTGTGTAGGTTAACGGCCCTTTTGGCTATATATTACATTAAAATATTTTGGTTTCATTATAACGTTCTAACTCTAATTTGTTGAAAAAAAAGGTAATTAAGATATTCAATAACTATACAACACTGCATTAAAAAAACATGTTTTATTTATTAATTAAATATTAGCAATAAAATACATGTTGGTCGACTGAAACAAACAGATTGTACAAAAATTATTTAGAAAATCCAAATAAAGAAAATAAGGATGCTGTACTGTCATATCTAAATAATGAAAGAAAAGAGAAATGGAATTCATTAATGCAAGTCGTAAAAACTGGGCACTTTTAAATACAT